>JAUESO010000096.1:0-209821 GCA_030914385.1 Drosophila antonietae | reverse complement strand
AGCGTAAACAATGTGAGCTTTAAACTTATGACGGGAGCTGGGGAGCTGGGGAGCTCCTCATGCCACAAAAGCCTCCGCCCGGCCAACATGAAAAGTTTTTCAGTTAACCAGGAGGCGAACGAGCTCACTCCACACTCCACTCGCCACATGATTCATAATCTCTACACTAATCTTTTAATCCAGTCGAGTGAATTTTGTACTCGATTGTGAAACAAAGTTGCCAAAGGAGCAGCTACAGCAGTGAGCAGGAGGCGGCACAAAGAGTTAACTTTCAACAGCGACTGCGACAGCGAAAATAAACATGTACGAGTATTCCCTGTTCCAATATACCCTATTCTGGTGGAGGTTCCATGCTGTCCCTTTCTGCCCTTTGCCATTACATTAAGCGCACAACTTTGATGTCATCTTTGTGACCAGGCCTTCGATAAAGTTTGTTCCTCCTGCTCTGACTCCTGCTCCTGCTTCTACTCCCGCTACTGCTGCTGCTCCTGCTTCAGCTCTTGTTGTTCCCAGCTGAAACTTTTTTAATAGTAATGGACTTCACCAAAAACATTTTTTCTTTCCTCTTTACAGAGGCTGCTGTTGTTGCTGTTGTTGTCCTTTTCAGTTGGTGGCCCAAATGTTTTACAGTTTAAGCGCATTGGACTCATGCTTGAAGCTGTTGTGGCCAGGTGAATCAGCCTGTGGAAGCTGTGCATCAAAAAGTTATTTCCGCTACAAATGAACCCACACATGACGCGTTTTTCGACTCTCTTTTTTTTTTTTTTTTTTTTTTTTTTTTGTAGCTGTTGTTGTTTGCATTCAGCAGCTGCTGGCTTTAGGATTTCAGTCTCTCCATCGATATGGGCAGCGTGTACCTGGCTGGCACTTAGTGACGGCCTGGACAGGCAGATGGACTGCCAGACGGGATGGCTGACTGGACACTGGACACTGGCCAGTGGCATAAGCGGCTTAGCTTTTAAACAACTTTCAGCATATGAATGGCAGGCACTGTAACATTACTGCATTTACTTCTGCTTCTATTTTTTTTTCTGCTGTATAAAAATCCTATTGAATACAACATGTCACTGGCTGGGCTGTCTTTATTTATAGAGCATTACGACTGTCCATTGGAAAACATTAATTGCATTTCAAACTTTATAAAGCAACGTTGAAATATGCATTAATTACATTTTTTAAATTCAGAAAAAATACAGTCAAATGATCTATGTAGCGAATCTAGTTTATATATCAATCTGATTTTATTTTTATTTATTTTTTTTTTGTTCTGCTCACCTCAGCTCACCTGTGAGCGTCAAACTGACCAAATTGTGATGTGGGCTGCAAAGTCCACGTTTGTGACAGCAACACTCAAAAGCCAAATGCGTTGAAGAGCAGGCTTAACGCTCAGCAACATACAGCTCTCGACGAGAGCGAATCAGCTCTGCGAGCACCACTAGATAGGCCTAAGAGTGACTGAGTGCATGAATGTGTGTGTGTGTGTGTGTGTGTGCCCTGTCACTTTTCTGTGTGCTGAGGATTAGCAATAGCATAAATACAAAGCTGGCATAAGTTGCGTTTTGTCACGGTTCAAAGTCGAACGAAATGTTTTCCATCGATGGAAAATATAAAATGTGAAAAGCTGTCGCAGCAGATTTTGAGAATGACCCAAACGAAATGGAAATGCGTATGTAAAGCGTATTATATTTCAATAAAGGTATCAAAAAACTTATGCCCTGCCATGCAAATCTTTGGCCAACAATTTTAACACTTGAGCGCATTTGATCCAACACAACAGACAGTCGACAGAGCGAGAGAGGGTGAGCGGTAGCAAAAAGGGATAGATCCTTGAGGCGAACATGAAATATGCCGCAATGTTTTGGCCACTGGAATGTTGGTTAATGCCTGGGCCGACTCGCAACAATTTCCCTTTTTTCGAGTCCGTTCCGTTTCGCTGCATACCTTGAGGCGCCATAAAAGTGTACACGACCCAGCCTCAAAGCAAATAAATAAGAAAAGCCGTTCGCTACATTTCAGCAAATAATCTCATAAAGCATTTTATGCTGCCGCTGCCGCTGCCCCAGCTGCTGAATCGCATGTGATGTGTGGTCAGGCGGGCGGCCGGCACAAATTTCTATTGTTTGCTAAGCGTTTCGGTTCGTTTGGAGCGACGGGCGACAAGCGGATCTTAAGTTGCTCGCCTTCTTTACATTCTCCCTCTCTCTGTCTCTCTCTCCCTCTCTCTTTCTCTTTTTGTTGTTAAGCATTAAGTGCGGCTTGGGAGCCTTTGAAGTGGACACGTGCTGTCATAAATTTTCACAGTGCTGTGAACACACAACTTTCGAATGGGTTTTTGAGATGGAACAATTTACACTTGAAATGTCTATCGAATAATATTTATCGGTATACGAAAACAGAGATTGAGTGAGCATTGCTAAAATAATTTAAAAATAAGGTAAAAGGGCAGAAGAGATTTCGATTGCCAGTTTCTCTATTTTTGTTTCTTTTATTACGTCCCTCTCTCTCTCTCTCTCTCTCTCTCTGAAGACTCTCTATCCTTCTGTCTCCATTTCTCTCTCTCTCTCTCTCTCTCTGAATTGATCAAAAGTCATCTAGAACAAAATACATTAAAACCTAAATAAATAAAATATCTAATAATTCAGTTCCATATAATTACATGATTAAACTGTGGACGCCAATGTTCTCAATTGACGCGAATCGTAAACCTAATTTTATTGATTCTTATATGAGATTTATTTGTAAACTTTTAAAATAGATTATGACTGTCAGCTAAATGCCTGCGTGCTGCTTAAGCTATTTATTTTGTTGCTTAAATTTCAGTTCTTGGCAACATTTGTCGAGTCGCTTCAACTTGCCATTGCCAAAATACAAAATCAACACGTAAAATTCCAATTAATTGCGCTTAGCTAAATAAATCGTTTCAACGCAAAACACAAACTGATCATAAAAGTTAATAGCCAACACACACACACACACGCAAACACACAGCATAATTGGCTATGTATGCGTGTGTGTGTAAACAGCTTCTTTGGCTATTTGCTTATCGGTAAATTGCAATTTGTGCCACAGACGACGCACAAACTTTGTGCTGATTAATAAGAAGAAGACAGCGACAACAACAACAACAACAACAACAACAGCTATTAGCAGCTGGAAATGTGAATTGAGAGCTGTCTATAGAGACATTAGACAGCTGTGCAGGCTAGGGCTACGGCTTTAGCTTTAGCTTTGGCTTTGGCGTTAAGGCTCTCACATAGCAAACGCATAAATCCAATTGAAAGTGCTTAGCTTTGATTTTTGCTTGGGCACAGTGGCATTCACTCATACCCAGGGCCGCTCGCTTTAGTTTTAGTTAGAAGTCTGCGCCCTTAGCCGCTGCCTGCGTACGTGTTAGTTGCTGAGCCGCTTTTTCAACACTTTGAACATTTGGTGTCTGGCCCACTACTACGTGCCGCAATTCAGTTTGTGACGTTATCAGGCGACTTCCCCCTCTCTCTCCCTCTCTCCCTCTCTCTCTCTCTCTCTCTCTTGGCCATATTTGATAAATGCTAGCCGCTCCAAGTTGAGCTGCTGTCCCTGCCCAACAGCTGGAAACAAATATTTAGTTGTGAGAAATCCAAATTAAGTCACGTCGCGCCAATCGCGCACAGCAGTTGAACAAAGACCCGCTGCTGCTGCTGCTGCTACTGGTGCTGTGGCAATCTTAACCCTATCGAAATGCCATTTCAATGCAAATGCAAAATGGTAAAATTAATGACGTTCATTTCCTGCACCCATGTCACCACCCACCTCCTGCTGCCCTCTGTCGCTAGCTCTCATTTGATGCTGCGCAGCTTACAAGAGAATTATGATCCAAAAACAATAGACTTTTATGCATCATGGCAATGCCCCTGCACCTGCCGTCGCTGCTGCTGCTGCTGCTGCTGCAGCCATTGCAACAAGATTTTCGCATTAAGTTACCAGCCCCCGCCCCATCCTCTGGGCAGCCCACTACAATTCCCATTGAAAGGCCATTACCATTTTGGGCTGCTCTGATTCTAGCGCTGCAGTTTTTTGGTTTTCAGGGTTGTTGCAGCTGCTACTGTTGCTGTTGCTGCTACTCCTCCTCCGGCTACTGCTGCTGCTCCTGCTGCTGCTTCCTTTGTTCGCTGCTTGGCAATTTTGTATGCACTTTTAGCCAAGTTACCCTGCGCTTGCCCACTCCATTCGCTCTTCCGCTATGTTGTTTACATTGTCACAGTTGCCGCTTTCTTTGCACTGCAACTTGCATTCACAGTTGGCTTTTATGTTTGCATTTTATGCGTCTGACTCCCTCAGTTCTCTTACAGTTCTGGCTCTCAATGCCATTTTCATTCCCACTGCTCGACTGCCTGCTAGAAAGCCATTCGCTGCATTTGCTTAATTGCCTGAGCCGTAGCTATGAATATTTCCAAAGCAATCTTAAAGTTATTATTATATTTGTTCGAGCCAAAAGTGTTTAGTTTTTAGCTGCAGTTGAAGTTGAAGCAACCAATTCGAAGAATATATATAAATTTTTATATGAAAAAACTTTTTGATTTTAAGAAAGTTTTTTTTCTGAATTTGTTTCTTAGCGGATTTGGTTTTTCATGAAGTGTGATAATGTTATATGAACGTCTCGCAAAATCAAAATTGTAAACAAATAAAATTAATTAAATGTTTGCATTCAGTGCGAAGCTCGAATTGAAACCTTGGTCAAGGCACAATTAATGAGAATGGCCATTAGTGCTGAGAGCTTTTCCAGCCAGCACCACAGAACTGGCACCACCGCACCGCCAGTCAACGAGCTGTACCACAACTGATCCGTTGGCTGAGTAAAAAGTCAAACAATTTGCTGACGCCGAATTCTTTGGAGAAATTTAAAGAAATTACACTTGACACTTTTCAATTAGTGCGCCAAACTTTATTTTAATTGTGACAGTAACACGCTGGCGTTGCCAGCTAGCTAGCGACATAAAATAGAGCATGGAGAAGGAGCGGAAGGAAGGTTACCGGGAATAGGTGGTGAAGGGAGCTGGCAACCAACAAGTTTTGGCCAACTTTCTGAGGCGACAACTTGATAGAAAACAAAAGCCACGGCCAGAGCTCGGAGTTCTGGGCACATTCAGCCACAAAATGTCAAAAGGGAACTTTGCAAGATTAATTACAATTGAAAACAAATGAATGCAAAAACGATAAGCAGCCAAAGGATTTCGGGCCAAAAAGTCGAGTGTGGCAGCACCATACACCACATTCCACCCACCATGCAGCAACAGCAACTCGGCAACTTTGCCAATCAAGATAAAAGAGCAGGCCGCAGGGAAATGGAAATGGAAACGGGTCGAGAATGGGGCAGTTGTTAAAGCCAGTTCTCGCAAAAGTACTAATCAAAAAAGCGGGTGTTGAAACAAATGTTCACACCTACAAAGCAACGGCAGCAATAGCAACAGCAGCAGCAGGAGGAGCAACAGCAGCAGCTGCTTGTCCAGTTTTTGGGCACTTGAACTTTGGCAAAACTAAACGTAAAGTTTGCCGAGGTTAGCAGGTCCCGAACGCGGTCCAGTTTGGGGCTACTTTATGGCCCAAAGACGTGACTTGTTTAGTTTTTCACTATCTATAAGGCTGTGCTGTATACCCTGTAGTTAATAAGCTAACAGGGCATCATTTGTCTTATAATTTGTATAGTAATTTTAAGTATACTATCCTACACTTTTTATTTATATTAAAAATAAATACATACATATACAAAATTTTTAATTTTATGATTTTATTGTTTGTAATTTGTGTAGTAATTATATTATTTTACATTATTTATATTTTATTTAATTTGTTATACATTTTTGCATGTTTTTTTATTTATTTAATTTCATTCCATATGCAACTAAATTTGGATTTAATAAATTTTCTCTGCACAGCTTATTCTCAAATTCTCAGAGTATCTCCTCGTCCTATGCCACTAGCTGGAATATTTTAACTTACAAATTTTCTTCTTTATTTTTTTCTCAGTTCCTCCCACATTAACAACATTGAAAAGCTTGACCAGACGAACTCTAAAAGTGGGAAAAACTGAAACTGAAAAGTTTTGCGGCGCATAAATCATGAAATTAATTAATTTTGACATACATTTTGCGCCAAAGTAGAGCCATAAACAATTCTAGTATTTATTTCCAACATGCATACATAAATATATATTTAATACATATATACATTATATATATTTATTTTTTTCCTTGCCTGAAACTAAAAGTAAAATCAAGAAGAGTTTGGAAAAAACTTGCTTTGCGGGGGCTTCTTATTCGCTCGCTGCTGGCAAACTTTTCGAATCGAGTAAAACCAAAAAAAAAAAGAATAAAACTACATATATGTATATAGGGAGAGTGGGGTAGAAAGTAAGTTAAGTTTGAAATATGTGCAAAATTCATTCAGTATTTGAAATATGAGCAAGTTCTACCCGCTGCTGCTGCCAAAAGAAAAACTTGCGCCGTGAGTTTAATTTTATTCATGTTGCTAAGTGAGCGTTGAGCGGCGACGTCGCTGTCGACGTCAACATCAACGAAAACTTTGCCAAAATGCACTGTTTAATTGCATAATTTGAGACTGAAAAGGAGATTTGAGTAGTTACACCTGAAAGCTATTTGATAACAGCTCACCAAAACAGAAGAAAAAACTTGAGGTAGGAATAATTAAAACTCGGGAACTGCAACTGATATATACAAAGCAGACAATGTTACTTAAAAAGTATAATTGGAAATAGAATGGCTGCTGTTAGTAGCTACAATTTATGAATTACACTTAAATGTTATATTTATAAAAGGTTTATAATAATTTTATTTGTTAGGTAAAGTAAATTCTTGAGTAAAATACAATTTAGTCCAATAGAAAGTAGTTTAAGGAACACATACGTACATAGCTTGAATGACATATCAAATATTAAGCATTAACGATTAAGTTAAGGGTCGCGCTTACCTGATGACGCGCGACGTTTATACATATGTGATATAGTTCTTCTAGTTCTAGTTCAGCTCATACTCAATACCCTTGAAATAATCGTGAAGGTCAGTCAACTAAAATATTGACTTGATTGTACACAGCATATATTTAGCTATATATTCTAAATATATACTTACTTAAATATTTAATGCAATTTATTTAATGAATTTCGGCCACATCAAAGCTTTTGAATTTCTATCAAGACACGGGTCAATGCACCACCACTCACAACTCGCACCACTTAGGCAAACACAAAAGAACGCAACGACGCAGGCCGACCGCAACAGGGCAAAACTACAACGAAATATGTGAAAATTGTAAATGGATTGAATTGCATTGCATTGGATTGGATTGGGCGATAATTTGTGGCAATTTGCTGGGTAAAATGCAAAATATGCGCACAAAGAATTTACGCCCTGTGCCTGAAAGTATGCAGCGATAATAAGAAATGCAACTGCTGCTCCACACCAACGCCCCACACCTCACGCTCCACGCCCACAGTGCCCACGCAGTGTGAGAACTATGCGAACGCAACGATAAGAGAAAATCTATGGCGAAATGCGAATACTTTTCTTGCTGCTTCGAACGATTGGCAAACTACTTAGTTAGGTCAGGGTACGCGGGAGCCGGCCAGGTGAGGGGATGGTGTGGTGTGGGCAAAGTGTGTATTGGCTGCTGCTCAAACTTTGCCTGCTCAGCCTGTTCGTGTGCGTGTGCGTGTGCGTTTGCTTGCCGTGGGGCTCTGTGAAAACTTAATCCTTTCGCTGCATAACGGTCCAAGCTCAAAGTCAAACAAACAAACCAAAGCGATTGCTTAAGGGTTTAGCATAGGGTGGCAGAGTAGGTGGCTGTAGGCGTGGCAACTACTGCTTAAGCTGCCGCACAACATTTGCGGGCCAAGTATTTAAGCCATTTGCGCTAATGAATGCGGTCGCGCATTTTTAAGCGCACCCGAAAACTCCAATGGGCGTGGCTGGCAAAGTTTTAGCCCCCAGCCCGCCCCCGAAAAACCCCAAGAAGTTTTTCGCCGCTGTTCTTAACTTATGCGGAACACGTGCAAAATTATGCTTGCAGTGCAGCCAATTGCCCCGCTGAGCGCCTCGTCCATTTTTTCGCTGATAATTTGTAGCTCAAGTTGATGGGAGTCACGGAAGGGAGGCGCAGTGAAAGGGGTTCATGGCAACAGATTTGCCATTTGTTGACGTCTTTTGGCTGTTTCGGTCTGTCTTTGGCATATTTATTTTGTATTTTATGCAGTGCATATTTAGTGGCAATTTCTCTCTGCTGAACACAGAGCTTCGTATATCGCATTGTTTGTCCCATCGCAATTAAAACATTTTACGATCTGTGCTCGAAGCCTCGCACAGGCAGCTAGCCATTGACATTCGTCCGACAAGTGCCAAAAAAATAAGGAGAAGAATATAATACGAATATTCGACTTGAATTATTGCACAGTGGTGTTAATAATAGCCTTGTGATGCACACACACTCAGACATGCCTTCGCACAGTGGTTGCAGCGCGTTTGTTTTCAATTGCGTTTCGTGTAATTATCACAAATTGTCTGTTGAATGAGAGACACAATGAGCGATGCTATGGAAAAGTGAAAAGTGCACAAAAGTGATGTGAAACAAGCTGTTTTCCAATCGGGTGTGCCAGATTAGATAATACCCTGTAAAGTCTTGAGCATAAATGAAGTTGGATTAAAGCTTGATGCAGAGTAAAGTAGATAAACTTTGTTTTCTTAAATTAAATTACAAAATATATATATAATCTAGTCTCTAAGTGAAGTTGGATTAAAGCTTGATGGAGAGTAAAGTAGATAAACTTTGTTTTCTTATATAGGGTATTAGATTATTCGCTAACTTTTGGCTCTTACATGCAGCCCTCAAGCTAATATATATTTTAAAGATACTGCAGCAATCCAATAATAATACGAATATTAATATTAATACTTATTTAAAGATGGTATCAACATATGACTCAACAGATTAAATATAGAACAAAGGACTGCCATAGTTAAAAATCTATATACTTTACATTAGATAAATGAATTTGCATAGATCAAACAAATAATCTTCACTTGCCGCAGCAGCAGCTTAATAAGCTCATCAAATCAAGCAAAACATTACAAATTCCAACAATTTATAAAAGAGAATTTATGTATTTATAGAGCAGCCACCCCAGCATAAATGAAAGGTGGGTGGAAGACACGATCTTTGTCGAGCTAATGAGCGCTTAATGCGACTGACAAAATGTCAAGGGAACACTTAGAGAACTCACCTCACTGCAGACAATGCGGAACAGCAAATGAGGGGAGCACATATCAAAAATAAAAGATAAACATCTGTTTTTGGCGCGGCGACAGCGAGAGGGAGCAAGTGAGAGAGAGTGGGTGAGAGAGTGGGTGAGAATTGTTGAGATTTGTTGTCAAACAAATGCTCAGTTTTGAAGAGTAATTTCTATTTTATTGCTTGGGAATGAGTAAGAAGATTCTCACTCTCTCTCTCTCTGTCTCTCTCTCATGCACGCACCTCCCCCTCTCTCTCTTTGTTCCTACAATTTGTAGACGCAAATTGATAATGACGGACGCCTCTTGCAGTCGGCAAATAAACAGAGCAGCAAATGCAACAAACAACTTGAGCATGAAGCAGCAGCAAAAAAACATTATCCGAATTTTGTTGCTAATTTCGGTTTTGATTGAAATTATGTTCAACATCCAAAAGTGTCGTCGTCTTGCCATAGCAGAAGCAAGCTCACCCCATCCCCCACCACGTTTACTCCTACCCGAAAAACGGAAAAATTAATTAGTTTCTAAATGAACTCAACGGGCAGCAGCGACATGCAATATAATTTATATTTTTCCCATATTTTTTTTTTTTTTTTTATTATTATATTTATATATTTATTTGATATATTCGGAAAAATCATTTTTCGCAGCGTTGGCGTCAACATTATTGTTGTTGCTGCTGCTGCTGCTGCTGCTGCTGCTGCTGCTGTGCTCTGTGGGCTCCATGGACTGTCGGCTGTCAAGTCGATTGGCTCAGTGCTCACTTGGACGTTGTCAGCGCTGCTCCTCGCAAAGAGCAAACTCTGCGTCGACCGAGACGTCCACGTATCGTTCACGTCTTCATTTGCATCTTAGCCGGTTGTCGCGTTTGCGTTCACGTTCACGTTTGTTGTTCTTGCTTTTGTTTATGTCGTGGGCAGCGCCCACATATGCATGTACTCACCAAAAATATATTGTATATAATATATACCGCGTATATATATACATGTCTAGTATATAGTTAATGCGGCCCAGTGCGTTGCTTTTGGAAATCATGTCGCCTGCAGTGCGAAAATCTTGGCTGAAAGTGCAAAGTGGCCAACAACAACAACAACTGTTTACTGTGCATATAGATGTAGTGGCAAAAAATTCTAAGTGAAAAATTATGGAAGACGCGCAACAGCAACAACAAAAGTCTGAGCAAGTGCCAAGAAATAAAAAAGAATCGGTGCAAAGAAAAAAAATAATAATCATAATAAAGTCAATAAAAATGAAATAAAGTTCAGTTCAAGTGGCTGCAGTTTCGGTGCGATCAACACGACTGCGTTTATTTATATTATTTACTAATGTCGCCGCTGTGGCTGTATCTGTATCTGTATCTATAGCTGTGTATCTGTATCTTTGCGTGTGCATCTGTGAGCGATCGCTTTGTGTCATCTGAAAGATTTGACCTCGCACTTCACCCATCAAGTGAATTAACAGCGACTGGAGAAGAGAGAGAGAGAACACGCAAGTTCCTCAACATCTCTGTCGACATCTACGTCTCACTCCGCTTCCCTCCCCCTTCCCCTTTGTGCCAACCAAATGCCCATAAAGCAATTTGTCATACAAAGAAATCATTCAACTCGACTGAGTGTCGCGAGTGCTGCGGAAGCTTTCGCATAATAGTTCCAATTCCCAATTGCCATCAAGTGAGGCACTTACTAAAAATGAATTTGAAGTGAGTCCGAGACTAAAGATGAAGCTGAAGATGTTGTATTTGAATGATGATGATGTAGTCAAGCTAAATGCGTTTAGATACTGTGAATACATAAATATGCTTGAGTGTTTTTTAATTTGATTAAAGAACAAATATTTTTATTTGTATATGCACACTTTATGGATTATGAAACAAAAGGTAAATATGAATATAAAATCATGTAGAATGAAGAATGCTAAATACTCTTTATCATATATTAGTTTAGATATTAATCTATATTTTATTCAGCTATGCAGCATGAAGAGATCACTTAGAAATATGTATAGTGTATGATCGACTATGTAAGAGTATCTAAATTTGTATCTCAAAATTGTTCTTGTCAATAAATCAGCTACAATTTTAACAGATGAAAAAAATCGGAGAGAAATTCATTAAATAAATGGGCGTTGCCTGCTTGAAGTTTAAACAACTTATCAAGAGCAACTTATCATTAAAACTATATATCATATAAATAATTGACTAAAACACAAACACTATTGACATTAATGGTCATCTCACTAAGCCAGCTAATCCCAACAAAAATATCTAGTAACTTGATAGATTCCAGAAAATAAAACAAAAAAGAAATGTATTTCCAACTGAAATAAATAATTGCCATAATTTATGAATTTTCTGCAACATCTGCGTCGAAATAGTCGACATTGAAACAGAATTAGCATAGCCGGCATTTGGTCCGATCCAAAAATAGCTTATAGACATGTTATTAATTGGTTTTTGGACATGTTCTGCGTGTGCTAGCCAGATCAGACCAGGCCACGCCACGCCACGCCACACCACTATATAACATATGCATCTATATATTAGCTAAATGATTTGGTGATAATGTTTTGGGAGGCACTGTCCGTGTGATCGTATATTATGAAAGCTGACAAATGACAAAAAGGGAAAATCACATATCAAAAGAGCTACAAAAAAATACATGCTGTACAGGTAGCTATAGATAAATGAGCTATTTATAAGTACTTTATTTTTATTTATTTTTTTAATATTTTTATTTTATTAATTTTAAATAATTTAACTAGATTTTACGTCCTTAAATATATCCTGGCTTCAAGCCATTATTTTACATACGCTGCTCTGTCGCCCACTTTTCTACGGAAATGCTATACATATGATATATATATGCTTATATATATTTTGATATATTTATAGAGCTCTTGTTTAGTTTATGTGCTGCTTGATTGAAATTTCTCATCATCTCGCATTCAATTTTGATGGCCTTAATTTTGTTGACAAAAATTGCTGTTGAAATTTATGCAAGGCGTTCATAAAATTTCAGAATGTCTTCCAGGCACGCCTATAACTCAGGCACAAATCAATTAAATTCTTCGTATATATATGTATTTTTTTTTTTTCTTATGCTGTTTTTGTGTCAGTTGGCAAAATCCAATTAAAATGAAAGGCCCAACAACACACAGAGTAGCAGCCGAGTCAAGAGTGCAAAACTAAAGCAATTTGTTTGGTCTGATTCTCTGGTTTTTGGGGTTTTGTCATTACGGTCAATAATTACCGCAAGCATGTCAACCGAAATTATTGCCCAGATAGATTTTCAAATACATTCACCTACATTTTGGAGTATGGGCATTTGGCTTAGTGGCTCGCTATGCTGTGTGGGTCAAATTGTCCGGCCATGTGTTGCAGTCAAACCGCAGGACTCAATCTGTGTAAGGTGGACTTGCTGTTCGCTCTGCCGGAAATAATTACTCAGCTTGGCTTTCTTTGGGTTCTACCCATAAAGAACTCACACATACACAGGCAAACACATACACACTCGGATACATATATATTGGCCCACTCACTACTCACGCCCAAGCACACACATTTAATTTATATTATTTGTGCTTCCTTTTGTCTGGCATTTGGTTTTCTCTGCTCTCTCGGTCTCACTCGCTCGCCCTCTCTCTCTCTCATTCCTTGCTCGGCCTTTCGTAGCTGCTCATTTTGTTTACCTGTAATGCCAAGGCAGCTTTAGTAGTTGTTGTTGTTGGTGGTGGTGGTGCTGCCTGCAGTTGGCTGTCAATGCGCTGTCTCATTTGTTCGTGTGGTTGCTCTGCCTGTGCTATTCAACCACTAAACTGTGTTTTTGGCTTTTGTTACATGGGAACCACATTTTTGTGGTTGCCACATCTTCGATTCCCCTAGTTTGATTTCTGATAATATTATTTTAGCAGCAGCAAAAACTGCTTCTGAAATCATTTCTGAGATACAATTTTAAAGTAAAATGTTTCATTCATCAGATTTGCAGTTGAGCTCAGGCCAAACAATTGGCATAGTTTGCCAATTAGATGAAACTCAAATCACACACACACATACATACGCACACACACAGCTGCTGAGGCAAGTTCGTTCAAGCGCTCTAATAAAAATATCTTTTGTCGATTTATTGCTCTTTTGGCCACAATTCACCTTTTGCTTGCAGCTCGTGCGTATAAATTATTAATTTCTGCTGCCTAACGAACACTCACACACACAGACTTTACCTTGAGTGACCCAGCTGGGCGCTTGTAACAATTGCTCAAATCCAATTCAATATTGATTGCTGGACAGCAAATGAAAAGGACAAGAAAAATCGAAATGTGGCTCAAACATGGATACATTCGAAAGGGTTAAAACTAGCTACAAGTGCAGCGAATCGAACATAGAGACAGTTACTGATAAATGTGTACACAAACACGTATACATATGTATAAGACTCTAAGACTTGATAAATACAAATATGCACTTTATTTTTTATGGCTTGATTAACTGCAAAGCTAGGGGACATTACACATTAAATGAATTGAAATAGATAGGCGTACATAAGGCAAACTATATATATTTTATAAATAGATGGGCATATCTATATATGTATTTATATATAGGTATATCATTCGATAAGCATGAATGGGAGCTTGCCTTTTAAGGTGCATTTTGCTTATTTTTATGTAATACATACATAAGTGTTTAGATCTAATGATCTGTTATACATATATTAAATAAACTGTTATAGGTGATTTATACAGTGTAACTGATAACAACAGTTTAACACTTTAAAAACAAATGGGTATAACAGTTTAAGAAAACTAAAACTTAAACTGGTATATCACAGTTTAAGATTTAGTTTTCTTAAACTGTTATATAACTCTTAAATTGTCTACTTTCAACCATCAAAACTAAAGGTTTTACTATTTTTTCATTTAGAATATTAAAAGTTACTTTTATAGTAAAATTATCAAAGCTATTATACTTAAGTGTTATATATTTCTAATGTGGAAGTATGCCAAAGTATACAAACTATATTAAATGTTAATTTTATAGTAAGACTATCAAAACTGTTCTACTTAAGTGTTATATTTTGTCGTATTTACATTGACTTTTTGATTAAGTTAATTTATATTGATGAGTATTATTTTTAAGCTGGTATACTTATACTATTTCCTATAAATTTAGTAAAATATATAACAAATATAAAAAAATATATAACAAAAATTTTTGTATTGCTGCTACTAATGTCTTATGTCTTTCAAACTGTTATACAACATTTAAAAATTGATGGACTAAAAGCACCAATACAGTTATATAATCTATCTATAATTTATACCAACTAGATATGGTGTCAAATATATAGGCTAATTACAGGACTGTATGCCATGCATAATTAAATCTACGTTTTTCACATAGTTTCTACATTTGTTATAATCGCCTGCTATATAATTATGTCCGGAAAGGGAGGCACTGCCATTATATACATATGTATGTAAAGTAACACGCATTTACTACTAAATAGTCGAAGGCATTATAATTTGATGGCACAGTCCGAAACGAGCGCGTGGCCACAACCAAAGACAAAGACTTAATGTATAGCACTGTAAGTGTATGTGTATGTGTGTGTGTGTGTGTGTGTGTGTAACCTATGTTCCGGCTTATATGGCCGATTGGGTATCGAGGTATATAGAGCTAACGCTAACCCTTGTCTGTTATGGCCAGCGAGTGAACTGCTGTGCGGTCACACGCCCCCTACCACCCCGCCCCCCTTGTAGCACACCCACACTCCTTTGAGCACTTCAAACTCATCGATACTTTGGATACGACGCGACGTGGCCTGGCCATTGGTCTCTTTTCTTTTTTTCTTTTTTTTAGGTTGCCCACAACACAGTAGCCTTCAGCGTGTGTGTCTGTGAGTGCGTGTGTGTGTGTGTGTGGCGTATATATAGAGCAACTCGCACATATATTGCGCGCCGTGCATGAGTTTAGTTTATATTTATGAGCATTATAGTACGGATATATCGACGCGCGAGTTACGAGCCGCGCAATTGCAGTGGGAATTCGACTTCGATTTCAGTTCTTGGCAATGTTTCGGCGTTTCGGTTTGTCGTTTCGTCACGCGCTGATAAGAAAATGTGAATGGCCATAAAAAGTGTTTGGACGCACCAGTGTGCGAATGCTTATGACAGATTGCTATATGGATTTAAGCCGCAAGCTAATCAAAAACATATATATCAATACATATATGCTGTGTAAGTGAAGTATTCATTTATGTTGTGTGGTTGTCGTCATTGTCGCTGAGTCAGTGAGCGATAAGCCATAAAACACCTGCGAGAACTACGAACTTAACCCAGCAAAAGTGCATTGGGCTTGTGGCAAAAAAAAATAATAATAATATACATATATAGTGATAAGGACTTGAGAAAGTAAACAAATGACAGTCAAACTCAAAAAGACAACAGTAGCGCAGAAACAGAGAGGGAAAGAAAAAGAGAAAGAGAGCGAGAGAGATAAGTGAAGACTGCATTGAGAGACCTATTTAGGCAAGCGGACAGAGTAAATATTTACACAAAATAGAGAGAGAGAGAGGGACATTCAGTGACAGAGAATGCGAGAGAGAAAGAGAGATTAGACTACGACTCGCTATCGTATTTTACCTGCCTGGGCTGACAACAATCAGCGAACAATTAAGCGATAAGCACTCTTATCAGCTGTAGATAACACAAAAACACACACACGGACTTATGTGTGTGTGTGTGAAAATAATTATGAAATCAAGGGGTACCTTATAGTTAATTTTTCGGCTGTCTGTTAGTTGCCTTTCGCTGGCCTAGTCGTGCGGCTCGAACTTACATATAACTCGCGAGTTCATTATCTAATCTCTGATGAAATGCCCGTTTCTGAGTAACTGTATCTCTGTAACGCATTCATAACTGTATCCACAAATTGTTTGTTTAGTGCAGTTAGATATTGATATGATGGCAGGTCATATGTAGCATATGTTAACAAAAAAAAAAAAACAAAATGAACAAAGTTTAATTGAGTCGTGCGCCTTGAAAACGTTTGAGATACTTTTGTATCTATAAGATACTTGCGTAAGCTACACCAGTCTACCATATACCATATGTAAGTAGTATGCCTTGGAGTTGAACAAACTAAACTACACTGAAACAAATTACTGTATACTGTTATATTAGTGTTATACTTGTGTTATACTTGTGTTATACTGACTCTTATTGAACGTATTATATACACTGAAAATGTTCCGATTAGCGTTTAGTGCATTTGCTATTATACTCACATTATCTATTATATACAGTGTTATACGTTGCTTATTTTCGAGGCAGTTATGATAAAGTGTTTTCAATGTTCAGAGATAACAGCTGATTAGCGAGCTAAACTTACAGTTGCAGGTAGATCCATGTTTGCTTTCGGATAAATGGAGCGTATATAGTATACAGTGCGCTGTTACCCCCACCAAAAAAAAAAAAGAGAAAACGTATGAAATTGAGCGAAAAGAACCTGAATAAAAACCCACTATACAAACATATAAACCAGACTAGATAAGATAAGAAAAACTCGCTCAACAAGTGAATGAAGTTGACACAGGCCCAAGGCACACATTTGCACACTCACACACACACATGCTCATATGTAGCGCAGTGTAGTCTCATGTAGTGCAGTGCATTGCCCATACACCCCATGGATATTGCCTTGCATCGCCTGCTGACATGTGATTCTTATATAGAGTGCAAGTTGTGAGATGTCAACGGCAGTGTCACTGTCACAAAACAGACACAGAGATGGCTAGAGAGACAGCGAGAGAAAGGTTGTAACAGAGAGAGAGGGTGTAAGAGAGAGAGAGAGAGAGACCGCTACTGGAATTTGGGTCAGGCCTAAGAATCACTTGCCTACATTTGCATACTTTGGGCACACAGTTTGATTATCTCTGCTGCTGCTGCTGCTGTGATGTTGTTGCTGTTGATGCTGCTGCAGGAGGCAGATTAGGTCCGGGCATGGGAGGCTTACAAACTGTGCAAAATATTGTCACTAAAGTTAATTAAAAAACAGCCCGAGGCACCAAATATTTACACACACACACACATACATGACAGATATAGTAGAATGAACCCTACCCCTAATAGCTTTAATAAAAATGCCTGGCGCAATATTTAGTACAAGTGCGGGGCAGCTGACTGCAAGGGGGTTGACTGTCTCTCTCAATCTCTATCTCTCTCTCTCTCTCGCTGGTTGTCTCTGCCTGTCAGCACGCTGCGTGTGCAAACAAAGGCAAATAAATAGAAAAGAGATACTCAATAATCAATAGATAAATAAAATTACAAGGTGACAGCAACAGCAACAGCAACAGCAGCCACGAGGATGACACAGCTGCCACCGCTGGGCGTCTGCTTGTTGCCTGTTCAAGCTGCAGGAGCAGCAACAGCACCCTGGCTACGTTAACTGCTCATAATGCAGCAGCGCAAACAAATGATAAGTTTAAGCATAACACGCCGAAGCTCAAATGCTCTAATTTATTTTACTAAAATAAAAACTGAATTCAATTGTAATACATTTTTCTGCAAACAGCAACGCAAACTTTAGTTGTTTCAGTTCAATGCAAGGTTCTTATTGAATGGATTGAATTCTTATAGAATTTCGTAAACATATTTTAGAATGTGACAAATCAATTGTTTGAAACACCAATTGTCAATTACAAAAAAAATTTATAAACTTGAGACAAATGTTAAACAAATTTTGTATATATTAAAATAAATTACTTTTGCACAAAGAAAGTTTTTAACTCTAAATCTCTTCCTTTTTATAAAAAATGCCGCAAGCTCTATATTATATTTATATATTTTTTTGTATATAATTTTTATATAATTTGTTGTATAATTTTTTTTTTTATATAATTCTATTTTACCAAATTTTCATATTTTTTAAAATGTTGCAAGCTCTGCAATAAATATTATAATTTTTTATATAATTTTTATCTAATAGTTTTATATATATTTTTTTTATATACAAGTTTTTAATTCACATCACAATAATTTTTTGTTTTCTAAAATGTTGCAAGCTCTGCAAGAAAGTTGTTTCATCTAATATGCTCTATAGAAAATAAATATACTATATATTTATATATGTATTAAAGGCATTGGCGTCGCTGTTGTCGTCGACATCGTTTGATGACGCTGGATAAGCGTGTGGCAACGTGGCAGCACCAATGCCGCTGGCAAACCGAAGCTGCCAGCCCAGCAACAGCAACAACACAACAACAACAACATAGACATCCACATCGACATCGACATCGAGAATCTTTTGTTGGTGGGGTGCAACAAGCGTTTCACGACACGTCGCCAGTTGCCAGCGTCTGGCCAAGTGAAGCGGACGCCAAAAAAAAAAAACCAAGCAACAACAAAAAAAGCAATAAAAAAGAGACGAAAATAGAAAAGCGCGAAAATATGCGAACGTTGCAATTTATTAAAAAATAATAGCAAAATCCGAGACGAACATTTCAAAAGCGCCAGCTTAAAGACTCCAAAAAGTTGAAGCAGCCGATTTGGGCAAAGTGCGGCGTTGCGCATACGCCATGTGAAATGCTGTGAAATTTTCAAGGGGCATACGAACATAGCCTAATAAGGGTAATCTTGCAAAGCCAGAGCTGAGTATGCCAGTACGTGTGTGTGTGTGTGGTAACGAGTGTGTAACTATGTGTGTGTGTGTGAAGCGCGTTAATTAAGGCGCCCATGCTTGTGGTCAGTCAAGTGCGACAACAAATAATTTGATTTCAATTTAACTAATTAGCTGGGGCCTTCAACATAATGCGAATGTTGGATGGCTGAGCGCATGGTCTGAAAGCCAACGGTAAAATATATATGTATAAATCTATATATATTTATATAGTGGTATGTGTGTGTGTGTGTGTTTGTGTTTTGAAGCACTCAAATGCTTATCTGTTTAGCGGCAGCTACAAACATGTTCAGTTTACATGCCACTCCACACCGCACATGTGTGTGTGTGTGTGAGTGTGCTGGCGCTTTATCAAAGCCAAGCACTTCAATGCAGACAGTCAAGTGGCCAGCTACTGCGGTCAGTCTGTCAATATGCGTCCATTGAAATGCGCTTAGCTATGCAGCAGCTGCGTCGCTGCCTGCAGCGCGAGGACGACTCAATCTGGCTGCCATTTCGTCTGTGGTTGCATACAAATAAAAATATAATTATAAAAAATACATCAGCTTTGTTTAACTATGTGGTTGCTCTTCTCGTTTTTTTTTTTTTTTTATTTTTTATGGAGAGCACTTAACTAAAAATTTAATTAAATTATCTATGACATGCACTTAATGCAAGCATTTGAATATTGCTTTATAATATATCAACAAAACGGTTTTTGTTTTAAGTAGAGGCCATTTATTTAAATTAAGATTCTATGCAAACATTTTAAATATATTAATGCAAATTTAAAATAATTTTAAGCTAGTTTTTAATGAGTCTGCATTGCATTTTTTCTCGTAAAAGTTTTAAGTCTTAATAAAAAAAAAAGTCTAACTAATATGAAAATTTCTATTTTATATTATTAAAAATATTTTTATATACAAATAATTTTTAAAAATTTAAAATTATAATTTAATTTAATTTAAATATTATTAGTAATTTATTTTGTTTTATTTATTTATTTATTTAAAAAAATTATATCCACATCACATAAGGAGGCTTGGCAACCTTTAATGATTCCTGCCCCTCTATCTGTCCGTTGTTAGTCAAGGTAAAACCACTAAAGTTAGAGACTTTAAATTTCAAAAAAAAAAAATATATATATATATTGTATAATATGCCAAATGCAGTACATGCTTATCATTTGTTTTGATAAGTCACTCAATTTTATTCTGAGCAATAAAAAACGATAACTTGATTTGGCTGCTTAGATTAGATTTTAAATGACAATTAGGTATTCTAGATATTTCTTCAACTTATAATATTATAATACTACAAAAACATATCATTTTAAAACTCTAAGCAAATGTATTTTATTTAATAAAAAGTTAATTTTTTGCTACTCTCCAACAATTAGTTAGTTATATCTATGTGCTCTGAGGACCAAGAAATAATTATTTTGTCTCATAATTTAATTACAGTTGCTGCCGCTAAGCCTTAACCAGAGTCCACGACTGTTACTAGTGCAAAGTGTTGCTCAAATAAAAACAACAACAAAACAAAATAAACAAATAAATAGTGTATGAAATAAAGAGAGTGAGAGGGAGAAGTGAAGAAGTTTTTAGTGTGGGATAAAACTGTGATAAACAAAACGCGCAGCGAAGCAATTAAATGCGAGATAATATACAATTTTAATAAAAGTAAAACCCGCAGAAAATTAAAAGGGGAGCAGCGCTAAATGCAGCAACAGCAGCAACAGTTACAGCAGCATTAAAAGTAATTAGCGACAGCAACAACTGCAGAGGGAGAGCGACTGCGAGAGAGAGAGAGAGAGCAATAATAATAAAAAGGTGAAATAAAACAAATGATGTTGGAATCTTTGAAACAGCACACGGACAAACTAAGCGGCATTCCAGCAACAGCAACAGCAACACCAACAACAGCAACAAGCGGCACAGTGGCAACTGCTGTGACAGCAATAGACACAACAACAGCAACAATATCAGCGACAGCAGCAACAACAACAACAGCAACAACAATGCTAACAACAGCACCTGTTGCACTTGTCGCTAATGGTATGGCCAATGGCAGCAGTCTCTATAACGGCAGCAACAACACTAACAATTTAAATAGCAATAACAATAACAACTTGCAACAGCAACAGCAACAGCAACAACATCAACTGCAACAGCAACCAGTAAAGTATTTAGAAAATCTAACGCCTGCAACGGGCGCCATTGCGACGGCAACAACTTTTACAGGTGCTGCGAAAAGTTTTCATCCATATTTGCGGCCCAGCAGCAGCATAGCAACAACAACAGCAGCAGCAGCAGTAGCAACGACAGCAATGACCAAAACTGCTGGCGGCGTTGGCGTCGGCATGTCGACAACATTGTTCGAAACACTTTTGCACAACCAAATAAATTCCAATGCAAATGCAGCCGCTGCCGCTGCAGTTGCTGCCGTTCTACCAGCCGCAGCAGCAGCAACATCAACTGCAACAGCAACACAAGCAGCAGCAGCAGCAGCAGAGCCAACGCTAGCAGCAGCTGCTGCTGCAACCGCAGCAACACCAACACCAACAGCAGCATCAGCGACTGCAACATCGACGCTGCTAAATTCCAGCATTAATTCCAGAACTTCATTAGCCGACCAAAGCGCCAGCGGCACCACAAATTGGTGAGTCACGCCTACCCAGCAACGCCTCCATTTGGTTGCGTTACTTTACTTTTTTTCACCTAATGACTGCAAATTGCATTCGAATGATTTGTTTGTTTTGGTCTGCTCGCTTGGTTTAGCGCGAACTTTATCTATTTAGTCAGCCAGTTCTTTAAAGTATGCTATAGAAATGTATATTTAATGTGAGCATGAATGGCAGACTATTTTCAGCCTGGCAGACAATAGTCTATGAAAGCTCGTAAAGTGAGAGCAGGGCTTGCAAAGTGAGAGTGAATTAGAATATGAGTAAAACTATGAGATTTCGATTATATTTAGTTTAACTTAAGCCAGTGAGTGCAATCTTTGACAGCTGAGAAATTTACTTAGTTTTTATACAATCTTTATCAACTCTTGCAATTAGAACTCATCAAATATTAAAAGCACATTTCTTATCCATTTATTTGATGAACTAAAAATAGTCTGAGCTTCATTTAGTTCCCCTCTGATTCACTTCGCACAGGAAACATCAGCAGTTCGCGCACTGCATTCCGAAACTTAAATAATTTAGCTAATTTCTTATCAATTTGCATATTAGCGAGATAGATATAAATTTCAATTTCCTCTCTGTGAAATATCCAAAACCTGCGATGCTATCGAATTTCAAATTGTTATGCCATGGACCGCTGCATCATTTCCCATTACGACAAGTTCCTTTGCCCGGAAATTATAAAAAAGAACGAGAGGAAGAAGTCAGCTGAAGCAGCCGCTGAAGTGAAATGTCCAGCATTTGGTTGGCAGGCATTTTTGAGCGGGTGGTGCACAGAGCGAATCGAATCGATTCAATTAAAATAAGTGACAACGTGCCGAGTGAAGAGTCTTTGGTCGCCGCTGACTAACGATAATTGGCATTGCATTAAGTTTATTAATTGGCAAATGGGGGCAGGTCGCAGCGTCGTCAGGACTAATGATCATTGGCTGACGCGGGTAATTATACCATTACATTATCTGCACCAATGATGATGATTATGATAATGGTGATGATGATGATGATGTTGTTGTCGTGGTTGATAAGACAACGTGACAAGCTGAAATGCAGACTTAACATAGCTGCAGCCCCTCATCATTTCTCATCTCTCTATACCTCTCTCTTGCTATCTCGCTCTGCCTGCTGGCATTTTTTTATACAGCATGTTACGCTGCCATTAAATAATAAAGCAAGAATATTAAATTTATGTCGGGTCATTTTTATGCGCCTTGCTGCAATCGCCCACTCCTGCCACTTGGCTGCCATCCTGCCGCCTCGGCGCGTCTCTGTGTCACTAGCGTTCTCTATCTTGCGCCCGGAACTGTTTGTTTTTGTTGTGACAGGCGCGACATAACAAACTGCCATCATAAATTAAATGCCGCGTCACGGCTTTGTTGGCGCCAGCATTGACGTGGCGCTGGGCGTGGTCAAAACAGGCGCAGCATAGATAGGAGCAGGAGCAACAACAGCAGAAGGAGCAGCAGCAACAGCCATCGCCGCATCCACTTGAATGGCAACGCATGTGGCAGCAGCCTGCAGCCTGAAAACATTTTAGCGCAATACCGAACCTCAAATCGAGCCACAGCCAACCCAACACCTGCCCTGGCCTAAGCTCAAGCAAATCCCAGTGCGCGCCCACCGCAGGCAATTTTCTCATTAAGCTGCGGCGCATTTAAATGAAACTGAATTAGTAATGCGAAGAAAACCAGCGAGGCGAAGACGCAGGCAGCTGGCAGCAACTGTTGCCGTCTTGAGTAGTTGCTGCCTTTGCTGCTTGGCCGTCGCATCGCATCGCAACTCCCAGGAGAGCATCCATTGCGCGCCGCTGACTCTCTGATGGATTCCCCAGGCGGCAGTGCGACTTTGAAAGCGAAATAATTGCCTGCGGGGCAACAGCGACACCTGTCGCGCACCTGTAGGCCCATCAACCCCCGCTCTGCACCCCTCTCTCTACATCTGCTCGTTTAACGTTTTTATTTAAAGCGCGCGCCCCGAAAAGTAGGCAACAGAAAATTGCGTGCTGCGCGCAGATTTTGATTTATGCCTGCCAGGCCAGCTTTGATACCCAGTTGGCTGGGCTGCTGCTGCTGCTGCTGCTACTGCTGCTGCTGCTGCTGTTGCCTGTCCCGCCCATTGGCCTACTTTGCATTTGACTTGTGGGCAATATTTATCACCTTGACACTAGACTATTTGGCAGCGACACGCTCCGCCTCTAATAGATTAAGTTCGTTTTGTCATTTGCCGCCCTCCGGCATTGTCGCGCTCAATAAATATAAGAAAGTAGGCGTGCCCGCTGACATCCTTGGAGAGCTTCATTCAGCTCGTAAATTCCACTGGCACCAGGTTCATAAATGTTGCGCGCCTGAAAGCGAAATTAAGCTAGATAGCATCTGAATTGGATAATATCCGGAATGGGCGAATCGCTTTATTCATTTAATAGCTCTGGAGGCTCGTTGGCGAGTAAAGATAAATTTAAGATTTTTCAATTTCCTAAAGCTACGAAATATGAAAATAATGAAAATACCTAGAAAACTAGAAAAATTTGATATGCACTAAATAATATATATAAGAAATGTCAAAGAAATAACTAGAAGACCAACAAATATTTAAGTCTGGCAAACATTTTTAGTTAGAGATATATATCAGATTTGTACTTGGCTTGTTTGATGTTTTATCTAAGAAAACATACATCTTAAATTCATTAAAAAAAGTTAATAATTAAAATTTTATTTTCATGTCTTTCAATTTATTTTTTCATATTTATTTAAAAATAATAATTATTAAAATTTTATTTTCACATCTATAAAGTTTTTTCTATAGTTATTATTTTATTTTTAATAATTTTAATAATTATTAAAATTTTATTTACATATCTTTCAATTTTGGTGCTATATTTATTAATCTAATACTCATGAAATTTTATGGAATTACCATTCATTACATCGAACTCAAATGAGAATATATATAATATATATTATTCACATGTTTTTATATATATTCATATACTTTCCCTTGCTTTTAATTTGGTTAAATTTTTAAGGTGCCCTCGCTTAAGACATTTAAAATTTCTTTAATTTATCTTTCATTGCAACAGTCTTATTGTGAGTCAATTATATATTTTACAAATATTTGTCCAACGCAAATTCAATATTAAAACAGACTTGTTTTATTTATAAACCCTTTTTTATTAAAAAATCTAATTAGAGTAGTTGTACCCAAACACTCAAGCCACTTAGAATTCCCTTCAATTAAACTGAAAACCAATTAGATTTCAAATTTATTGCTTTGAATGCTTGACAGCTTTAGCTTATTTGCCAAAGCAGCTTGTTCGTATATTTGTTGTGGCTAATTGTGTTGTTGTTGGTGTTGTTGTTGTTATTGTTATTGTGGCTGTTGCTGTTGACATCAAGCAAAAGTCAATTTTGTGTGGCCATCAACAACACCCAATAAAACCCCAAAATATAGAGAGAGCGAAACGTACAAAAACTCAAGCTGAAATAACCAAGTGAAGCCACAAATGGACCATTCAATGCACTCACACATACACACATACGCACACACACACACACACACAGCATAAGGCGCGGGTGTTGGTCAGCCACAGAAACAAAGTAAAAACGTTTACAACTTTTTAGATTAGATTAGTTTGCTAATAACAATTAGTATTTGTATTTTATGCACTGCTCAGCTTTGCCAGCCAGTCGATCTCCCTTCCTCCCTCTCTCCCACGCGCTGTCTCGTTCTGTCTTTCGCTACTCCCATACATATCGAGCTAACCTTCACGCCTCACCAAGCATTGTTGTCCAGCTTGTTGTTTTTTATTGTCATTAGCAAATGAAGTTAGCAAACAAAGAGAGAGAGAGAGAGGGAGAGAGAGCAAATGAGTGGGTAGCAGCAAAGCTTTGTTTTAGCCATGTTCAATATGTTGGCCATAAAAGTTCAATGGAATTACCGAGCAAACTTTTTTTGGCCAACAACTTTTATAGATATAACTGTGTGTGAGTGTGTGTGTGTGTAATGCCTGATTTATAATGACTTTATTTCTGCGGTTTTTGCAGCAACTCAAATGGCTCAGAGACGGAGTCACAGCAGCCGGACGCCTTGCCCGCCATCAAATGCGTGGCAACGGATGCCATGGATACTACAACGGCTAGTGATACGGAACTGGCCAAGGATCAGCCGGATGCGGACAACATTAAAATGTTTGTGGGCCAAATACCCAAGACATGGGATGAGCTCAAATTGCGACGCCTGTTCGAGCAGTTCGGGCGGGTCCATACGCTGAATGTGCTGCGAGATAAGGTCACATCGATTAGCCGAGGTGAGTGCACGCATATAAATGTGCGGATTAATTGGCAAACGGGACCCCAGGGGGAGACCTTCCCTCGCTCTATTTCTCCTCCTTTCCCCTCCTTCTCCCCTCTCTCTCTCTCCGTTTCTCAATGATTTTTTACAACGCCCATCAATTTCGTGGCGCACCCTTTTAAGCCAGGTGCGGGGCCTTACATTAACATCAAGTAATATGATTATGGCGAGCGCACACAACAACATTAGGGCTAACACCTTACACGGTCCAGACCAGGTGTTGACTGCCGTCTCCTCTTTTTTTTTTTTTTTTTTTTTGTTCCTCCCTGCCAGCCTCGATGGTAATTGGCCATAATTGCCACGCACACACACAGACTCAGGCACACGCACACACACACACACACATCGAGCTGGATTAATTCTATTGGGTATTTGAATAATTTCCGCATTTGCTTGCAAACTTTTATGAAAAGTTGAAATTATATTATGCATATTTATGGCCAGGCGTGCTGTTGCCTCTCAATGATCGGATATACTTATAGTTGCAGCTCCGTCACTTCTCCATCTTCGTCTCCAACTGCTCCACATGTGAGCAGATTAGGCTTATGGCAGCCTCAGAGTTCTTTGTGGCCAGGCTTAATACACGTTGAGGTTGAGCATGAGTGAAGGTAGCATAAGGCGATTATCGCCAATGCTGTGATGTTGAGGCTTGAAGCGTGCAGTAAAGCTATCATAAATAAGCTAGCATCAATCGATTTATTCAGCATTCAGAAAATATCGATAAATTACTGGAGAAGAAAGTTTGATATAAAACAAAAAATACGTTAACTTTAATAGTCAACGACTGTATTTAATAATTAATTTTAGCCAAAAATTATTATATAAAATATGTATTTCCGATATGTTTAACTCTATTTAAAGTTAATTTGTATATCAATGCATCAATTGATGTTTTCAAGTCTCTAAATTTATCGATTCATTTAAATTTTATGAAGAAAAATATGGCAAATTTATTTATATTTATTTCTTATATATTTACGTGTTTCATATCTTTAAGTCAATCGACATGTATGTAAATCCTTGATTGTCTGCAATTCTTATCGATACTATCTATATTTTTATAAAACTATATTTTTTTCTTATCTTTTTTTTTAATTTTACAATTTATTTTTTATAATGGAAAGAGTAGAATCATAACTTATCAGAAATCGATTTATGGGCATTTTTAAAATTATCGATTAACACTAAAGATAGAACGATTTATCATAAAATGTCTCTCATATTATTTTTGTTTATTTATTATTATTACTTTTTTATTTATTTATTATTATTTTATATCATAATACTTAAAATGACTTTACTAGGACAAATTATCATATTCAATATATTATTGATCAAAATCGATAAATGTTCGATATACCGTTAGCTTAGTATATGCCACTGTAGCGCATTCCAACTGAATTAGCTATCATATACATATATATATAATAGTTTACTTCACAGCTATTAGGTTAACCATCTGTCAAGTAATACAGGCAGAGCGTGTATTTTTTTTTTATCGATCATTGTCTTTTAGTAAAATGTTTTACTGCGACTATTGTTTTCGTTGAACATATGTGCTCTCCGTACAATCATGATAAAGCACGCGCGCATAAAAGTTTTAGGCAGCAGCTGCCATACGCCATAATTGTATATACTCTTATATATATGTATATATCTACTATATATACCACCCACACGTTCAATTTGTCTATCATTATCTCTGCATGGCTCGCATGATGCGCTCGTCTGTCGTCCCACATTTAACGTACAAAAGCTGTTGCATGCCCAAGTTAAATTGTATTTAAATAAAAAAAATAAAAGTTTGTTCCATGCATGATATATATATATATAAAGTACCGTATATGTATATCGCGATATCTATAGAGATCTATAGAGAAGTGTGCAATGTTTATAGTCCCAACGAATAATTTACTTTTGACGTCCTTGTACCATACGTTTGTGCAATTGTCTATCGATTGTTGAACTTTGTTATCGACTTGCCTATTTCTTGTATCGATTTGTATCGATTGTTTCGTTCTGTTTCGTTTGCAGGGTGCTGTTTTGTCACCTACTATACGCGCAAGGCGGCTCTGAGGGCCCAGGATGCGCTGCACAACATCAAAACTTTGGATGGGGTAAGTACGAATAATAAAGGGCATACCCCCAATAAACAATATTCTGTAATTACATATATATGTAGCTAGCGCTTTGACTTGCTCGTTTTACGTTCTGTATGCGTATGTATGTGTTTCGTATGTATATCTTCTGTATGTAATTTGTAATTGTGTGCATTCCTCTTTATTCTTTACCTTTTCGTATTACACATCCGTCAAATTTGATATATTTCGCTTTCTAAATAATGCAGCTTGAGAAAGTCAACCATTGGCGCTCATCGATCGATCGAATGACATAGTTTACCAATATATACCTAAAATTTCTAATAGCTAGTCATTTGATATGTATACACACACATACACACACACACACACACATGGTCATGGGGGCGTGGCAGTCGCTTTGTTGTTGTGTGGCCAACACAAATGTAATCATCAGTCAATTAGTGGATTCAATTATTGAGGACAATCTCATTGTTAACGTATTAAATGAAGCGTTCACGCACAGGCAAACACTGTAAAGGGACTACCCTTACTCAAAATACATACTCACATATCGGTCTGTAGCTATGTATGTATGTACCGAGCAGCTAGCCTTTGCAGCCAGCTCACAGTTAGCTGCTTCATTTACATATTCAAATTGTTAATGGAAAATCCAATGGCACTAAAACAAGTGAGCGAGAGAGAGTGAGAGCAAGGGGGCGAAAGGGCGTGGCAAATGACGCCACATGTGTAATTGTCAAAATAATGATCAATGCCCAGGTATATACGTATGTGTTTGTATACACATATATAGTTATATATACACGCACTGTGTTTGTATAAGTAAGTGCCCAGCTATGCATGTGTGTGTGTATGAGAGTGTGTGGGCATGTCTGATCCCTTAATGCATTTGGCAGGCTGCCTGAACAACCACCAAGCTCTGCCAACGTCTGCTGCTACTGCTGCTGCTGTGCAAGAGCTACTTAATTTACCTGAAATAATCGATAGGTAAACAGACGTTAAAACGTCGGCATTTTCACACACACCCAGACACACACAACACACACACGTTTACATATACTTGCGCACAAGCATCTGCATGTTTGTGTGGGCCCAACTTGTCAACGGCTTCAATAAATATTTTGTTTTGAAGTGACCAATTCGCTCTATATATAGACCACATACACGTGTGTCTGTCTGCGTGTGTGTGTGTGTGTGTGTGTGAGTTAAGTGGCCTTTTTGGTCGGGCTTTACCTGTTTTTTTCCTCCTGCTTTCGTCCTTGTTGTGTGGCACGTGTGAAAAGACGCAGTTGTGACGCACTTGGATTGCACGGAGAAGTGATTACACTGTAAAACGTAACAAATGCGATTTATTTTTGTGACCAGCCCAAAAGTATGCAATGATTTTTTGTATTGGCTTTACATGTGTTTGCCTGGGGAACATGTGAGAGAAAGGGACAACTATAGTTAAGCAAGAAAGCCCAAAGAAAAGAAAAAAATAAAGTTAATTAATTTAATTAAATTACAGAAAGCTGGTTTAAATAATAAAAAATAAATATATATATAAATATAAGATATATATTATTATATAATTATTTTATTATTTATTTATTTATAGTTTCCACAGCTTTTCGATAGGTTTCTTGCAGTGTTACTCTTAGTCTCTCGCGTTGAGCTAACCAAAAGCAAACAATGTGGCATATTTTGATAGCTAATTGACAATTTGAACGGCAATAACACATGAAACATAGGGAAACAAAAAAGAAAAGAACAGTGAGAACTGCCAAAGAAATGGAAATAAATGAACAGCTCGGAAGCAAATCGTTTTGCTAAACCAATTGTCATTAGAGTGAAAAGGGTAACAATTTGTGTACACGGGTCTAATACATATCCAGGGCTGAGGCTTACACAAATGGACAGCTAAATTGGGAAGAGGCTCGAGCGGGAGCTTGCTGCTCCATGGACTGGGAAAAGAGTAGCAGCCGGAGCGATATCCTGGACAGGCCACTTAACTCATTCAACTGTCAATTTTGAATAATAGAGCAGCAAAATGACGCAACAATGAGAGAGAGAGTGGAAGGCAATTTGTGGCATTGGCAGGGGGCAGCAGCAACAGCAGCAGCTGAGGCAGTGACATTTTCTCGTAATTTGTGCAAAACCTTTTGACCAGACAGACTGACTAGTCAGCCAGACAGTCAGCCAGCTAGCTAGCTGGCTGTTGTAGCTAGGCTGGCCAGACATCAAGCACAACTTGTCGAGTTCTTGAGCATTTCATTTCAATTTCAACACAACAGTCGCTCAATCAGTCAGTCAGCCACTCACTCAGCCAGTCACTCATTCATTCATTTACTTAGTGCTGCGCTCTGTCGTTGCACGGTCAAGTTTTTGCCTCCGCGTAGCCCAATAGAGGAATGTTCAGAAAAAAGGGTATACAAAAGAGTTTTGTCAGAGTGAGGGCGTGGCTGAATACTCTACATTTCTGAGATATATAGAATGCTGAACTTATCAGTGAATAAGAGATATAATAATAGAAGTGTGCCTCAATAATACAATTTTTTAGGTTAGTCTCAAAGCTCAAGTATTTAAAATTTTGTATAACAAATTTAGATTATTCCCATTTATAAAGGTTAGATTTAGAGTATCTTCCACTTGAGCGTAGTCAACTTGTTTTCTCAATGAATTCTTGCCAAAGTTAAAAAGTTTTATCAATTGACGCAAGTCTAATATGATTGTAAGTATTATTATTATCATTTGCCGCTGTTGGCGCCTCTTAACTCAATGAAAAGTTAATTGAAATCAAAGTAATGAATGGCAAGTCCCGCTGCCAAGTGCTGCTCCACTGTCCTGCCTGTCCCGTCTATGTCCTGGCATAGTGGACAGCCGAGAGACAGATTCAGAGAGGGAGACTGAGAGCCTTATCGGTTTGCTCAGTGAATGTAAAATAAATTAAAAATTGTTAAAAGCTGCGCATTCAATTGCACAAGTGCTAATGGCCACATTAATGAAATGGACTCTTGATTTTTACATTACGGCCCGCTATCTCAGCATCCTCGTATCTATCTCTCTCTCTCTCTGTCTCCTCTCCTCCTTGCTTTGCCTTTATGGACATTTGTTGGCCTTTGCACTTGCCTTTTGTGGGCATATTCTTGTTGCATTTTAGCTCGTATCAAAGTAATGAAATCTTCAAAGCATAGCTAAAGGAAAGGTAACTGAAAAACTTATCAGCAGGATAGCTGCCTCTGTGTGTGTGTGTGTGTGTGTGTGTGTGTGTGTGTGAGGTAGGAACAGAACTCATGTGTCCTGCATAGAACCTGAGTCTGAATTGCAATTCAGCAGCTGTTGGCAACTGTTAAAATGGGAAACCTGAGCAGAGCTCTATGCTCTTTGCTCTGCTTATGCAATGTTGCTCTGGCTTAACAATCTCTCTCTTTCTTTCTTTTGCCTTTTACAGATGCATCATCCCATTCAAATGAAGCCTGCAGATAGTGAGAACAGAAATGGTAAGTTTTTCCAACGTATTTTATTTTCTTTCCTTTTTTTTTAAGTCTTTTGTCTGGCTGATTGCTGAGACTGTAGCCCAGTTTTTATGGCTCTGCCTTGTGGTCTTAATCGTAACTTGTATCGGAGACATGCGCCTACCATATGCATGAATAATGGCCCGGGCGGCATATGCTAGCAATAGCAGGCCTTGCGGCGTCCCACTAAATCGATTAGATTCGATGTCTCTTTGTCTTTCTGTTCTGCTGTCTCTGTCTTTAGGCTCTGGCATTGAAAGCTTAAGTTCTTTGAATAAATACAATTTCAATAAGCTCGCAACTGTTGGCCAGGCACGTTCTATCTAACACATGCTCACACGAGCAGCTGGCTGGTATGTGTTCCTCAGTGCTTACCACTATTTGTTGACTAGGTGGCAACGCTGCTCATCAAAACCAAACAAACAAACGTAAATAGAAAATCTGGACTCAACCTTTTTATAATATTTACCACAGTCATGGCTGTTAGTGTCGTCAGCACAGGTGACTGTGACGCCATTTTGTCACGCATTGCGCTTCCGTTTCCGTTCCGTGTGTCTGAGGGCGTGTATAGGGCGAATCGGCTTGACATGACATATATTTTGTCACCTTACATAAAAGCTGCTAATAATCTCTACTCTATTTTCTACTATTTTCTACAATTTCTACTATTTCTACTCTTTTTTGAAAGATCGTTGAAATTTATTTTATTTAATTTAATTATTTTTATAATTTATTATTTAATTATTTAATTTATTTCTTTATATATTTTATATATTTTAATATTGATATACATTTTTAGCTAAACTGTTTTACTCTTAAGATCAGTTAATGATATATACATATGTATATTATAATAAATAAATTTCAAATAGTTCACCATTTATATTTATCCTTTATTTATATCTTCCTTTATTTATGGATTTAACAAATTTGTTTAGTTTTTGTACTTATTTGTTCTATATTATCTCATTTCGTTGCCTATTCCCATGGTAGTTCTACATTATTCCTATTCCATGCCTATGTTACTTCTATTGTTCTATTATTGTTATTATAGTATTATTATAAACCTATTCTACTGCTCCTATTATATTTAAATTGTTTTCTATTTCTATTCCAATTCTCTTCTCATATTGCATTTTAAGTCCAGCTCTTCAACTCCATTTCATTTCACATATGTATCTTTGATAAATCTCTATCTCCTCTACTCACAAAATTTCAACTTAAATTTGTATTTTTCATCATAAATATATATATAATAGTTTCTCACTCTCCCATTTATCTGTTAGAAATTTGGCTCCTCTTAACATCCATTAAGGTGCTCAACGAGCACAAAAAAATAAAAAATAATTGTATTGCTTGTTTTTGTTGTCATGTGCGTCACGCTGTACGCGTGACAAAAATAAATCACAAACTTAAAAATACGTAACATACAAATTTTATAGTAAATTAAGAATATAAAAGCAGAAGCAAGAGTTCTCTCGTTGGAAGTGCACGTCTCGCGCACTAAGCGAACATTATCTGAGGAGATTTATAATTTCGGGTGCCAAGAAAATTAATGATAACAAGCCGTGGCCATAAAAGAGCTATTAAAAATTGCATGAAGAAATTGTTCTAAATATGAAGGAAAAAACACAGAATATACTATGCTCTATTTAGAGTGCAAATATATTTTGTAGAAAATCATATAAAAATTAAAAAAATTTAAGTAGATATATTATTATAGATATAAATATATCTAGCAATTTCCTTCACAAAAAAACTATTTTTATTTTATTTAATTATGCATTTCATTCACTTGACGGACTACCCCTAATGTAGTAGCGTATATTGGCAACAAGGGAAAGAAAGATACATTCTTAGATGCCGCACAATTTCAAATGCCACACAAAATACGCAAATGCAACAAGTGCAAAATTTGCCTTGCCACTCACTTACCCTTCATGTGTCAGCCCCTCCGCCCACCGCCCTTGCCCCTCCTCAATCCCTTGGCATGTTTTGCCAAATGTTTTGGCGACACTTGACAAGATGCCAGAAATTCTAAACACTTTTAGCCATTTCGTCGTTGCCCTTTTGCTGTGAGCTGCTTTGAATTTTTGCCCGAGCATGCTTTTGTCTCGCTCTATATTCGCTATCTCTATCGCTCTGACCAATCATGGCAAATTAATTATGTACGCTGTGCAGCGTCTGCACTTTAACGCACACTTTTATTTATGCCGCCTTGGCTTTCTAATTAATGAGTATATTAATTTGTGAAGTTGTCAAGCGCTGACAGGGTGGACACCCTATAATGCCCTACTCTGGCGATTCCATGGCAATGTTGCAACGTGGCAACGTGGCAACTCATGCAGCGGTATCTTCAGATCTGCGCTTGAGTCAAATGCATTTTCATGCTCATGCAATTTGTTGCAGCTGTAACTGCATCTATGACCGTGTATCTATGCCTTATGTATCTGTGCATCTGTTAGATACTTTTGCTGCTGCTGGTCACATTAACACAGTTTTCAATTCAATTACGGAATTCTACGGGTAACACAAAGCGCTTTTCTATGCTGTCGAGACATGGCCTCATCAAGTGCGCTTCAATTGATTTTCGCACATTTGCTGCTCGTTTAGCGGCTGACGTGATCGCCTCTTTAGATACATGCGCTCACTTGTGTATCCAAAAGATACAAATGTATTTACAAACGTAGTAGAAGTAGCCGGAGTTCGTTAGGGCTATGCCCAAGTCGCTAATTGTGAGCAGCGTTTCGTTAAACTCGGCGTTAAATGTGTTAAATATTGTGAAATTCGGCAAATAAGAGAAAAGAAGACAAAAAAAAAATATATATGTATATTATTGCTTGAAATACTTGAGCTGTAAATACAGTGAAGCTTCTGCTAAGCAACAGCTGAAAGGCTCTGAACTCGAAGTGTAACCTATTCAAAGAATCATTAACTCGGCTTAAGCAATTATTTATTTATTTTTTTTTTTTATTTCAAAGTGAACAATGTGTGAATTAAAAATACATTTCGTTTAGTCTAATGGAAAGAACTTTTAACTAGATTTTAGAGCTGTTAAAAAATCGAATCGAATCAACCTTTTAAGGGTTTTCCGAGCATCTGCCTGCATAACATTTTTTATATCTCTCACATTCCTCCCACGGCTAGACCTCTATGCACTTCAAAGTGCCATCACTGTAAACAGAGGTTAACTTAGGCGCCAAAGTCGTTTTACTTGCGATGCAAGCTTTAAATTACATACCGTTACTTTACAAGCCATCGCCAGAGGCGATACAAAAACGAGTCTCAATATGCAGCACTTGTGCGAGAGCGAGACAGATATCAGTCAATCATCTTGTTTGAACTCCACGACAAACCGCAACAACAGCAACAACCACAGCATCATCAACAACAACAACATAAAAACGCTGAGTCAGCCGGCAGCGCGAAATGCGCGAAACAAACATAAACAAACAAGACAAAACGCAAGCAAAGAGCGGAACTAATTGACTTTGACTAAGCCACAAGTGTCGAAGAGAGTCAGCGTACGCCAGCAACAGCTGTGCGCGAAGAGAGAGTGAGTGAGTGAGCGAGTGAGCGTGTGAGCGAGCGAAACAGACCGAGTAAGAGAGCGCAAGCCGGCATAAGCATTGCCAGGCGCCAAGCAGCAAATGAAATTCAAAGTGCAGCGCAATTGATGATCGGCCCAAAGCCAAAAGCCCCCGGCCGCTGTCGCTGTTACACACAGTTGCTTGGTTGTTCAGTGTAGACGCAGTCAGTCAGTCAGTCGGTCGGTCGATTGGACGGTCAGACGGATTGGTTGGTTGGTCGCATCGATAGTCCCTCACGCGCGCAATTTGTCAAACGTGAGCGTATATTCCCAATAGAATATTTTGTCGCCGCAGTTTGCCGCAGTTCGCCGCAGCCGTCAGTCGATTGATCGCGCACGTTGTTCAATTTGTTGCCCGCTAAGTAAACAATAAAGAAAATTCTTTAAATTAAATAACTGTGCACGCTCAATTGATGTGAATTGAAACTAAATTTGAAAAGTAATCAAAATCAATTTTATTGAAAATGTCGCGCACTTAACTCTAATTAATTAACAATTATTGTGAAATTTTTCGAAATACTAAAACACAAAAAATAGAAAAGTTCAATAGAAATATTTTTACAAACATCAAGTGCTTACAACAGCACATAAAGTATATATAAAAATTTAGTTTTATGCTCACTTAAAATCTGTGCAAAATACACATCATCTTTTTTTTTTTTTTTTTGGCTTGAATTACGTTTCTCAGACACTCATTCACTTTTGCCAATTGCCAAAATGTAAACAACGCTCATAAATGCCAGCAACAATATGCAAATTGCCAATATGTGTTGACCGAATGCTTTTGAGGCAAAGCAAAACAAATAATGAGAAGATAAAAAGAAAATAAAAATTTTTATAAAAATTGAACAAATCTGAACAAATGCAGCAGCAGCAGCGCAGCAGCAGCGCAGCAGCAGCGCAGCATCCGCCGCCGCTTGACTCACTCATTCGAGCCGGCTTCTCAATAGCTCGGCTCCTACAGCTGGTTAATTATTATTGTGAACCCGCCCACCCGCTCGCTTCCTTTGTGGATCGCTGCGATCGCAACCAGTTTTTCATTTCAATTTCAATTTCCATTCAATTTCGCTTTTGCTTATATACTTCATATATGTATATTATATACTTCGTATATTAGCCAGCAATTCAGCCGTTATTAACTCAGCTGTTTTCTGTTTTTGTCGTTTTGTTTTGATTCAAGTGAATTGCGCACATTCGCAGTTATTTTATCTTAAGCCATTGCTCGATATGTATCTTTATCAATGTGTTTCGGTTTCAGCATAAAGTACTGCAGCAAATATGTGTGAGGTAAAGTATCTTATAGATATGGAACAGATAAATATATACCCATTCATAAGATATTTTATCTGTTCCTTTTGCTGTTTGCTTTGCTTTGCTCTGGCTTTTTGATCGGCCTCCCTATCATATAGATACTCTTTAGTATCTTTACCTATGTATCTGCATGCATATTCTAAAGATACTTTATCTGTTTTATAACTTTTATTTTACTAGTAAAAACAAGTGTCGTTTTCAAGCTGTTTATCTGTCTTCTTATTATATAGATATTGATTGATATTTAGATAAATCGATACGAATTGTATCTTTGACTGTTGCTCGATCAGTATCTGTATCTATATCAAAGATACTTACTATGTATCTATCTCCCTATGCAACAGATACTTTATCTATATCAATTAGGTAATTCTACAGTATTCAACAGCAACTTGATTTAGTTTTAGTTTTAGATTTTGTTGCTTAGTAGTTATATGCATTGCTATATCTGACTCTCTCTCTCTCTCTTCTGCAGATACTTTTACATGTACATGTTACTCTAAGCTATATCTGAGTCTATCTTTCCTCTCTCTCTTAATATAGAACTCAGCTGTAACTAATATTAATAATACCTTCTTCATTGCCAATTCTACTCTGTAATCCACAAATATCTAACAGCAAACTATAATGATTGATCTTGATGTACATATATGCATCACACATACCACAGATACTTTAGCTCTCGCCCGATTCGTATCTGTATCTCATGTGTGATTCTAGTTGCGCTTGCGTGGCCCGCATCGAGCCATTGCTAAAAGTATTTGTGGAATGCCACCAAATGGAGAAATTGTTTTTAACGCTGCATTGCGTGTTGCAAGTGCGTTTTCGCCTTGCTGCAGCTGCAGTTTGTCAAGTCACACACAAACACACACACACACTCACGTATGTATGTGGCACGCTTGACTTGCGCCTATATTGAAATATGCGCATAATTGCCGTGCGTAGCAAATGCGAATGAAATATCGCTTGAAGACCAAATTGAAAAAGCTCAAGATATTACATTTATCGGCAAATCAAATCGTTTTTGACAACACGTAGAGAAAAGTTGGCAACTATAGAAGACTATAAAAATTAATAGACATTTAAAAGTTAAAGATATAATATAATATTAAGTATCTTAATGTATGCCCATAAAAGAAAACCTCAATTTGAAATAGATTTTTCCTTAATACATTTTTATCTGCTTGAGTTTCCCGTCTCTTGAGTAGTTAAGTGCTCAGGTCATTAAGTGCACTCTTTCCTGCCTGGCCGAAATCTAAATATTGATAAGAGCATTATCTTTGACTAATTAGTGAAATTTCCTCATTTCCGTTTTACGTACTCAACTTCAACTTCAATTGTGCATAATTTGCTATTGCACAAGCTGGCAAATTTGATTTCGTAACTATAATTACAAGCAACTGAATGCAATGCCATTCTATTCCATTCTATTCTATTCTATTCTATTTTCTTCCATTCACATCTATGCTATTGACTGAACTATTGTCATTGTATGAGAATTATGCTAAATGCTATGCTTGAACCACAAGTATTGTCCGAAAGAGTCTTAGAATGGCGCAGACAATGCTGTGAACTGTCGCCCTCCCCAAACAAGCATGCTTAACATACATCATTTTCTGTCAGAGTCGGAGGGCTGTGCAGAGTCAAAGACACTGCCACATGATTGTGCAATGCCATTCAACAAGTGCTGCCAACTCTGTGACTCTGCTTGCAATGAGAACCAAAGACTTTGGGGCATTTAATTGAAGAAATCACGCACTTAGAATCCCAAATGCAGAACGCTCATAAATTCTAAAAGAGTCAACGAGGGGGTGAGAGCGAGAGAGCGCGAGAGAGAGAGAGCGAGAGAGAGAGGTTGGGGTGAGGCAGAACAAAGCGAGGCGCACTTTGGGGACACACCATAACGATGACTTCTATGGCCTGGACACAAGACACAAATACGGCTAACGGGCTTTGCTTCTACGAAAGACAAAGCGCATAAAAAAGAATTGAAAAGTGAACAGAAAAAACTGCCAAAGAAGAAGAAGCAGCAGCAACAACAGCAATACAATTCTACAGCCAGGCGACAAGCTTTGCATATTAAAATGAAGAGAAAAACGAGAGCTAGCTAGAATAGTAGTTACCCTGTAAACACAGTGTAGTTTGAGAACAAGAGGAAAATTAAATTTTTAAATATATATTCTTTAGTTTTCTATTTGATATATGTCAGCTTTGACAGATAAAGTATATAAGCTATATATGATCAATATTTGTAATCGATCTATATTTATAAATTTCAAGTTTATTCCTCGAATTGCTTGCATTTAATATGCATGAAAATCGATCTGTTTAGGCAGCTGTTTGAAAGCTATCTAAGCTTTAAGTAAATTCAAGCTAAAATTCTCTGACTAATCTAGCTGAGTCGATTATAAGCAACTGCAATATGTATACCCCATTTCCTGAGGCACTCTCAGCAGTTACGCGGTATTGAAAACTCAACATTGAATAACAAATTGTATGGCAAATTGTTGTGTATGGTAGCTGCAAGTCGATTGTTGTTGCTGCTTCAGCTTTTTATAGCTTCTTTCACTCCAATTGTGGACGTCAGTTGTTGTGGTGCGCAACAAAAAGCGAATGCGCCTCAATCAGAGAATTTTAATTATTATTTTCAATTATCGAAAATGGTTTTGCGTCTGTTTCAATATGCCGCATATTATTATTATTATTATTTTTTTTTTTTGTGTTCTACATTCGTCCCTCCCTCCCGCTGGAACGCCCCCTCCTGCTAGTACGCCTAGCCTTTTCAAGTGCTTTGTTGCGGGCGTCTGTTTGCATTTTTACCCCCAGTAGCCAACAGTCGCCCAGTGTATCTGCAGCTGTAGCTGTATCTGTATCTGCGGCTATTGTTAAGGCGTCCCTCGTAATTAGGGGGCGTTTCAATTGCGGCATATGGTTTTATTTTAATTAAATTTCTTGTCGAGATAAGCGCTGCGAGCGTACCCAAAACCTCAAGCACAGCCGCAGCCGCAGCCGCAGCCGTTCTCTGACTACGGTTTTGGACGCATCTAGTATTTCGCTTCGTTTTTTTTTTTCGCTTTATTTCTAATGCCAGCTACAAGGGCAATGAGCACTTTTTAGGTACTCACATTTTATTTTTTACACACACAGAGAACAGTGCGAACAAAATAAATCCGCTGAAATACGATCGAGAGTGGAAACAACTGAAGCTTTTAGCGTATGGCTGCAAAAGCCACAAAGCTGTTAACTGATAAATTAAACAACTGTCGCCGGCTCTGAAACGCGAAACAATAATAAATAAACAAACATAATGTGCGAGCCAGAGACCGGCGTTTGCAATGCCAACATCCAAAGTCAGGTAGTCCCGCCAACAGTAAATAAGCCAACTTAAAGCTATATATATATATATATATGTATCTCGTATATAATATGTATATTATATAGTGTATTCAGCTGATTTTTATCAGTTTAGTCGAGTGGCAAACAAACGTCAATGCAAATGCATTGGCAAACTCACAAACACGAAGCAAAACTCCGAAAAAAAAGCACACAAATGTGCTAGACATGGGTGTGATGGACTCGTAGATACTCTGTTGCTGGCACTGAATTTATCAGAAATGAAATGAAGAATTCAAGCTGGCTACACTTACTGTAAGCAAATAAGCTCGCCGACTGCTCAGTATATAAGCTAACTGAATTTCGTGTCATATATATAAGAAGTTTCTAATAAATTTAAAATATAAATAAAAATTGTTGTTTATCAAAAGGTCGACTAAAACACTATTAAAAGTGAATTTTTACTTTAGAATGTAAGAATATATTTATTTGAAAAATGTCGATTTACTCGCTTCATGATAGTAGCTGCAGCTGTCGTTGTAATTCCAGAGTTTTGCTGATTTCTATTCATAGTTTAGTAGAAATTATATATTTTAAAAATATATAAAATAATAAATTTTACTGATTTCTATTCGTAATTATTAATATTATTAAAATTGTTAGTCTCTTAACAATTTTGGCACCATTAAATATGGTATTCTAAGGGATATATCTACATCTTTATCATGTTTAAAAACAATCATAAAATTACAATATTTTGTATAGAACCAAAATACCCGTTCCAGCAAAGCCGTAGTACAACAAAAATTACTCGAAATGAAGCTCTGTGCCCCCTCTGCGTGTCTGTATGTGCCTGTGTATTTGTGTGTATCTATGAGATACTCGTGATCAGGTGGTGGCTATGATCAGCGCTGCTTAGCACGCGTCACTTGATGAGTTTATGGTTTAGATACACTTGACGACAAAGCGGGCATTAAACTGAAATTGAATGCTAGGTCACGTTTGCTAAACTAAATGAAAATAAAGCTGAAACTATTTATATGGAAAATAAAATTATAATACAAACACAAAGATTAACCATAAATGATTATATCTTAATGAGAAAAAGCTTATTGAAACATAGATACAAATAAATATGTATATTCTTATATATAGATAAAATATTTCAAGCTGAATTAAAAGCTTTATATTTTCCTATAATTTTATTGGTTTTATCTATATTCCGATTTTAATTTAATTTCTTTTCTTTTTTGTTTAATTGAAATCTAATTTTAGATAAATTTAATTTAGTTTTTGTTAATATTTTCTCTTATCTCTAGAGATTTGTAAATTTAGAATTGACATTTAGTGTGTGTGTGTGTGTGTGTATGTTGCTTCTGTGTTGTGTTTTGGGGTTTTTCATTTTGTCGCAAATGCCATTTAAGCGAGGCGAAAAATGCCAAAAACTAAAAGGCAACGATAATAATGATAATTTTGTATTCGTATTCGACAGTCTCGCCATGCGGTTGGGCACATCGTGAACAGAGTACACAATGGCTAAAGTACACACACTCGCATGTGCTACAACTACGACTGAGACAAAGCAAAAAGCTAAGGAAACAAATAAATAAATAAAAAAAAAATGTGGAAAAAAAATCAAGTAAAGTAAAATAAACCGCACGACAGCGCAAAACAGCAGCGACAAAATAAGCGACGCAAGCAGTTTGTCACTCAATCGCCCAGCAATCAGTCGCGTTTTTCTTCGTTTTTCGTTTTTCGCTTTTCGTTTACGTTTGTTTCTTCGCCTTCGCTCTTCGGCATAGAATGCTGCACAGCATATCTGTATCTTATAGATACATTTGCAGATAGCTCAAGCTGTGGGACGTGTGCGCGTCGCTGCAGTTGCGCCTCAAGTTGCGCACGCGCGTCTTCGTCAACTGAAAGTGTCAAAATGTATCTATCGCTTCAAATGTATCTGTGAGATACAATTTGTTAACCAAATCCCTTGCAATACTAAACTTTGCAGCAATTGCATTTGCAGTTGATGTTATTTTAAATAAACGTGCAGAATCGCATATTCTAGTGTACAGTGAAGCTTGCCTAGTGGTGTCAATAGTTGATGTATCTTTTAGATACATTTTCCTTTTTGTTGTGCTCATTTGGCACGTACACGTTAGTTTTCAATTACACTGAACTTAGTGTGCAGTGAATTACTTGGGGAAATGGTTTAGACTAGAAATGTTAAGCTCAAATAAATACATTGAACTTTAAATACAGTGAGGCTTAGCTAAAGCAACTCAGCTAGAATACTTCTAAGTCTACCTTTTCTTAGGTAATAATTATCATAAAATATTTTACTTAAACAATTATTTACTTTGAGCTTAATTACTGTACTTTGCCCGCCCTTGTAATAAATCATTTATTCGCTGACTTTTAAACTTGTATAAATTCAACTTTGACTACAATTTACATAAGCAGTTACCAATGTAACTGCCAATTAATTGTAACTACGCCCACTTTTATTACCATTTAGACAGTTCACATTTACTAAATTCACGCACATAGGCAGCCATTACTGTAGCTGCTGATAAACTCTATTTACTTGAACTGTATGTGCATTAAGAAACGTGTCGAATGTATTTACATAAATTTGCTATACAGGCACAACAACAGCTGATTCGTTACAGAGAACAATAGCCAGCCAACTATACAAACACTAGTTCTCGCTATATATGCGACATATTTGTATAAAAGTTTAACCGATTCCCAATACAGTTGGCGTAACGCTTGAATGCTTCACTTTATTCGAGGTGCGCCCCCAAACCTCACACACACTCGCACACTCACTCGACTATCATCATAAATGGCTTTCGATGTGCTGGCATCTTCACGATCTGAGAGTTCGATCTGTTACCTGAACGTATGTGCGTAAAGTCTAGCTCAAGGTCGGCTGCGCCCTATATACGTATATACATGCATATATATATTTAAGCTACATATCTATGTACTCGAGTACAATAGGAGAAAATTTGTTGACTCTGCCTCGAATGCCGCATTTGTGCAAATATGAAAAGATGCCGCAGGCAAACAACTAGCACAAGTGTCATTAAATTGAAAACATCTAGATACAGACCACGCAATAGTTCTCTGTCCTATACATAAATATATGTTTTCTTAAGCATATATAATTTTTCACAAAAATAAAGAGCAAAAGAAAGAGTGAGAGAGAGAGAGAGAGAGAAGACAGAGTAGAAAAATAAATACATCACGTAATGGATTTCTTGGCGTCAGCATGAAAATGAATCATTTGGCCGTAAGCAAAGTAAATTCCAATTGAAAATAATCAGCTGGGCTAGTTGAGGTCGAGGCCCGGGAGGCGTACAAATGCGTTTGGCCCGGCAACAAACGGAAATTGTCAGTTGTCAATTCTCAGCAGCAACAGCAACAAGAACTACTACAACAAAGGTGTGCGGCATATTAAATACAAAATGTCAACAGCTCATCAACCTAAAAAACAAATACTTATAGACGAACTATATATATATATATATATTCTTAGTATATCTATGCATATCTCAACATAAATGAACAGCTATGACAGTGCATTTTAAGCTGAATTAAGCGCATCAAATATTTGTTTGAAAATGCTGCAAAAAGCTCAGCAAAAAGTATTTTTTAAATATAAATGAAATATTAGTAGTAAAACATAAAAAATACATTTAATATATCTCTTAAAAAGAACAGTTTTTATATAAAAGGAGTTATACTACATTAATATTTATTTTACAATAAAAAAATATTTTTAAAAAAATTTTTAAATAAAAATATATTAATTATTTTATATTTAACTATTTTTTTTATATCTTTTACACACAAAAAGCAAATTATTGTAAAATTAATAATAATTTAATTTTTAATATAGAAATATAAAAATCACATTAGAACCATCTCTTCAGACTCTCTCTCTCTCTCTCTCTCTCTCTCTCTCTCTCTCTCTCTCTCTCTCTCTATCTATCTATCTATCTCTCTCACTCACTCTCATCCCCCTCTCTCTCTCTTTCCCTATGCGACAACTCTCTAAAGCCATTAAATTGCCAGCGTAATCTATTTCTTGTTGTTTTTTTTATTATTATTATTTTTAACATGCTTCAGATACGTTAGTTTAAAATGAAAATGCGTTGCTTTACGCTCTAAAAATTTTCATATACCCGCACGTTAACCAAAAGGTTCAAAGTGTAAATGTGAAGTTTATAAAGTTGATGCGATAATTGTTGTGCTTATTCAAATGAGCTGAATAGTGAGCGAAAAGTAGCTAGCTCAGCAAAGATAGCAAAGTCAAGATAAAGTACAAAGAGCGCAGAGCTAAGGCCGCACATGTGCACCAATGATATCCAGATGGGGTCAAGTTAAGGTCAAAGTTCTTAACTAATTGGGCTAATCAGTTCTAGATGTAATCAAGCAACTGTCAGTGGAAAAACTAAACTAAAGAATTAGAGCCGCATGTGTTGACCGAGTTGACAAATTGTTTAGTTGGCAGCGAAGCGTAACAAACACTAAAAAAAAATTGAAACAAAAAATGATTACAAGCCAGTCGCTGCAATATGCCATACATTATATGCTATTATAAATGTGCATGATTGCAGCAGCAGCAGCAGCAGCAGCAGCAACTCAATTGCATTTGCATGTTGCAACGTTGTGTCGGAATGCACTTAACATCTAACAAGGTTCCAGCCACATCAGTTGTCAAATATTTCCATCAATATTTGTACTTTCTTCACAGAGCTCCAGAGCTATATAGTACCAGTATCTGTACCTAAATATATACATATGTATGTAAGCACATAAGTTTCGTATATTTACGCATATTTATGTCTACGTGTTGACCAAGTGCAAACAACATAGTACATCAGCAATAGCAACTACAACAACAACAACAACAATATATATGTATGTATGTATATATGGAGACAGAGCTGGCCGTCTGTCAATAGACAGGCAAACGTCAATTTAGCTGGGCCGCCAGAAATTGAAAATAGACAAGCTCGACAAGTTGTGGAAAGTCTCGAGAAGAAGAGCGAAAATCAATAGAAAATATAGTTGACATGAAAATATACTTCGTTTCATTTTCCACAAGCAAATTGAAATGCTATTTTTAAGACAAACAATAACAATCGATTGTCATCAAAAACAATTCGATGTTTGAGTTTTTTTTTGGTTATGAAGTATGCTGAAAGTCGTTTGGGTTGATTAGCCCAATGTGACCTTAGAGTAATTGTATATGTTGCATGTGGAGTAGGGGAAGACTGAGGGAAGAGTTGAAGTTCAATCTGGTATAGAAACTGTGAAACTATTGGCTAGGTTAAGAGCTTAAGAACTACAATTGCTATGAGCTCTGTATGAAATTTCTTAAAAATACATTTTTGAGTTAATTAAGAATCTCAAACCATCATCGAGATTTACATTTTTTTACAACAGATTGATTATTATTTGTTTTTTTTTATTTATATGTCAGATTTTCATTCAATTATGTCAGATTTTCATTCAATAAGAAATATATTTAAGATAATTTTTTTTGTTTTAATTCTCAAAAATTGTTCAAAGCATAAACAAATTATATTTCCTTTGAATTCTCAATCAAAACATCCATAAAAAGCTAGCAAATAAATATAGTAAAAAATCCCCTAAACAATAAATATCTTTGAGCTTAGCTTTCATAGAGAATAAATATTATTGCTTAGCTGAATTTCATAAAATGTTCAAATCACATAATATCTTCGATTCAGCTTTCTTTTCTTAGAACAGAACTTCACATAGTAATAAATCAACTGAGACTTCACTTGTTGTAGTTGCTTGTTGTTAAGCTTAAAATTTTACAATTCCATTATGTGTGTGTATGTCGACAGTTGTTTAGTTTTTTAGGTTTCAGGTCCCGTAGCACAACAGACACGCCCCTTAGCAAAATAAACGCCCCCCTGAGTTGATAGAGAGTAGAGTAGAGGGCATACATATAGACGAGGCCTGTGTTATATAAACACAGACGTTTGTTTCTTAGCAGCTATATTTTAAGCTGATTTGAGTTTCAAACAGGTGTCACATAACTATAGCTATAGAGAGATAGATAGAGGGGGAGAGAGAGGGAGAGGGAGAGAGGTGTTTACTAATAGGCGTGGCCTGTGGACAAATTGTGACATTTGTGAAATTCGCTTTGGTCTGTATAGTTCAATTTACTCAGGCACTGCGTTTCATTTAATAGTTTTTTTATTTTCAATTTGTATTTTCGAATTGCGTATTTTATGAGCTGTTTTGCTATTTTGAGAATTGCAACAGCACGAAGACCGAAAAAAAGTGCACATAAAAATTGTTGCGGCGAAAGCAATGGCTAGCAAGAGAGGGCGACTAAAAATCATTTCATTACTTGAATCCTAACTGGCATTAAGTGCAAAATCAAATAACTACGCTATGTGATCGCCATAATAAGCTTAATAACAATAGCAAATATCGTGTGCGTGTGTGTGTGTGTGTGTGTGCATATGACATGCCTGGCACATTAACGCTCGATATGATGCGATGATATGCAGCAAATTGAAAGTAAATAAAAATAACAACAATCGTTAAGAAAGAGCAGGAAAAAAAATAATACAATAATAATAAAATACAATATTACAAAAGCAAACGGTGCAATATGGCAAATTAATTGGTTATACAAAAATGGCAAACCATAAAAAATAATAATAATAAATACATATGCATGCATGAGTGTGTGACAAACGCAACAAACAGCCATAGTAAAGATGATGATTATAATAGGGTTGCAGCACGCGCTGCAAATTAAACAACAACAAAATCAAATAAATAATAAAACTGTGCAAAAAACAAAACCAAATTGGAATAGACCGTTTTTTGTTAGGCTTGTTTCAAATGAAATTTTTTTATTTGTAGCGCATAAAAAAAAGAAGCATGTTCATTTAAACTACATGCAAACATATAAATAAATTTCAATATAATATAGCTGTGCATTTTAATATAGCCCAAGAGGCTCATAAAAACAAGTTGCCCTCAGCGTGGGTGTGCGTGCGTGTGTGTGGCGCCATCTAGCGGCCCATAAATATGAAAAATCCAAATACAAATATCATGGAATGCAGCAATGGCTTAAACAATAACAACAACAACAACAGTAACAAGAGTAACATCAACAACAACAGCAGCAACAGCAACGGCAGCCTCTCAGCGTCCAATATCAACGGAAACGGAAATGGCAATGTTAGTGAGCTGCAGCTGCGCCCTCTGTCGGCCAAAACAGCGCTAACAACATGTGCAACAGCCCAGCCCACTAGCAACAGCAACAGCAACAGCAACAACAACAGCAACAACAAATTGTGTGGCTCCGGCATGTCGCCGCACTCACCACCCCCGCAGCAGCCCACAAACATGGCCACAAATGGCCATCAGTCGTATCCGGCGATAACGGCAACGTATTGGCTGCCGCCACCAAATCCGGCGCCATATTTAGTTCCAGGTAATTAGTGTTACTTGCAGCCATAGCCATAGCCATAGCCATAGCCAAAAGCCCCATCTCGGGCTTATACTAACTTCAGTTACAACAACATGTCCCTGTCTACCACAGCCCACTCGATCTCCTTCGCTCCCTCTTCACCTTGCAGCGTGCTGCGGAAACGCGTCGCCTGCTGCCTGCCTCGAAATGTTGCAAATTATATTTTCGTGTTTATTGTAAAGCTCGCGAGGATTACACTGAGAGACGAAATGGTATTCAAATTGATATGGAAACGTTTTTATAAACTCTTTTTAAAGGAATAATTGATTGCTTGAATCAGCCATAAAATCATAAATTCTTTATTTGTGAATGAATTCATATAAAACTCTTTTAATTCTGAACTATATATTTTTTCATATTTTCTGATTGATATAAGTTGCTTAAAGCATTAGTATTATTTAACTACATTTATTAAATGATTATATAAATATTTCTATAATTTAATTTAATATTATTTAATTCTTATTCGCATTGAATTCGTTGTCAATCTAAAATACAGAAAGAGAACACTCTTTTCCGCTTAGTGTAGAAAACATGTTGTTGGGGATACAAGGCGCTCGTGTCGTGTTACACACATCTATGCATGTGTGTGCGTGTGTGTGTGTGTGAATGTGTTGTCATTGTATTTTATTTCCATTCGCTTTTTTCTCTCTCTCGTATTTCGCTTAGTCCGGGCGTCGCGCTGCCAAGTGGCAAAATGTTAAGCCACTGTGTGAAGCTGGGGCTGGATTTTAATGCTGCCTACATATATGTAACGGCATTCGGTCGAGTGTTCGAGTGTGTGTGTGTGTGGGAGTGTGTGTTGGGGGCGTTTGTTTTGGGCATCGGTTGCATGCAACGCAGCGGCGCCTCCTTTTTGTATGTAATTTCATTTACAAACGCCGCTTGCTGGCTGCTAATTAAATTTTAGCTTTGTCAGGGGATTTGCACTTCGGGCCAAAGTGGAAAACATTTTGTTTTTCCCTTTGTTGTTGATGTCGTTCAGTTGTTTTTCCTTATCTTGTTCCTTCTTTTTTCTTTTTTTTTTGTTTCGCCTGTCAACTGTTGCTTGACACAATAAACAATTTGCGGCTTATTGTCAGCAGCCCAAAAAAAAAAAAAATAGATGCTAAAGGCATTTGACTTTGAAATCGAAATGATTATTTAAATAAAAATATACACATATAAATTCGTTACAGATAAATTCAATATACATATATAACATATAATAAATAAATATATAAATATTTAGATTTATATTATTATTTTTTTTATTTATTATATTATATATATTATTTAATCAAAACAAAATTGCTTGGAAATATAATTTAGTTTACATAGAAAGCCAATTTAATTTTTTTAAATATAATATGCATAGATTTATATTATATATATATATATATATATTCAGATTTAGAAGCTTATAAAAAAAGTATAAATCAATTCACAGCTTTATTTTTCTTTTTTTTGTGATTTCTTTACAAACTGGTTCGTCTTAACGCAAATAAAAAAAGTTGTAAAAAAGCTAAGATTAGCCGCTTAAAAATTAAGCTCTCGGAGAACTTTATAACGCTTCTTTTAATTAGTCAACCAGTTGGAACTTGGCTCAAAAAAAAAAAATAAATAAATAAATAATAATAGAACTAAATAAAAATAGATAAAAATAAATAAATGTATATACTTCTTTTTTAAGCCTTAAAATTTCTAATTTTATTTATTTATTTATAATTATTAAATATCTATCTTTCACATTATTACTGACAGTGATTTCTATATATTATTACTTTTTTTTTATCAATTCATCAAGTAATAATAAAAATAGAATTCAATTGAATCGCTGGTTAAGTAATCGTAATGGCCGCCAAAAGTGCTTGCTTTTTATGCAAATCAGTTACAATTGTGCCCAGAACTCGGTCTAAACATTTACTTTGTACTCGAACCATATTCTAACTACAGCAAAAATGACTGCTGTGCATGCAAATCAATAAGTTAACGATCTAATCCATTTCCGCTGTTGCGACTTGCATACAGATTGCTCCAAATATGGCTAATACAAAGCAGTCTTTGTTGGTCTCTCGCTCTCTCTCTGTCTGTCTCTCTTTATCTGTCTCTCATTTCGTTAACTTTTCTCAATATGTTTCTTGGGGCTCTGGCCGCAAAGCACATGCAAAATTTCTAACCTCAGACACGCACACACACACGCACACACACACACACACACACTCATTTGGGAATATCTGCTGGGAATTGGGATATTTGTTGGATTGCAGTTTGTGTCTGTAACTTGGGGCGTGGCAGGAGGCGTGCCTGTGGCAGGGCAAGGGAGAGGCAAGACAAGCAAAATGTTGGCAAGCTTTTGACGTTTCTATCGATGTGGACGCTGTCGTCGTCTAACTAAGCGCATGACTTGCATATTTATGCGATATATGCGAAATGAATTGTTTGTTGTGGTTGCTGTTGCTGCTGTTGCTGTTGCTTAAAGTAGCGACAATGCTGTCAGGCAGCAAATAATGATAATAAATAAGCAGGGCTGGCGTCAAAAAGGCACAAGAAAAATGATTATAAATAAATAAAGAACTATGCGAATGTAACTGAATGAGAGAGTGGATGAATGAATGAATGAATGAATGAATGATTGAACTGACGAGCACAACAAGTGCATGCGATGATATATATATATATCTTTTTTTTTTGAGAGCAATTCAATGCAGCAGACACGTAGCCCAGCAGGAACAACATACCTAATAAGTTTATGAGCAGATCAGATGACAAACTATACGGCAAAGAGAGACGAAATGAGATGAGATGAAGAGTGGACGGGACCACAAATATTCAAAGTCAAAATGGCTGTCAGTCAAAAAAGTGAAATGTAACAGCCCGTGCGAAAATACTCCTCACTCTCCGTGTGCTGTTGCATAAGGTTGTCTGTTTTAGAATTCTGTGGCATGGCATTGGGGTGTGAGTGAGCGAGTGGGAGAATGCTTTTTGGTCATTATCTGCATTTCGTTCGCACGCAACGTGCGCAAATGTGTTAACATAAATGTAACACGTTTCGCTGAAGCAACAACCAAGCCCACAACAACAACAATAACAACAACAATCAACCACAACCGAACAATTCAACAACAACAAACACGCTGCACATTGCCATGGCACGTAGCTGCTTTTTGCATGTCAACGACAGAAGCAACCCTCGTCCAAATACGCTCTCGCTGCAGCTTAAGCAAGCTCAACTGTCACAAATTTTGAGCAAGTGTCGTGAAAATTGTTGTTGCTGCATTTCGCCAAAACAAAAATTACATAATCAAACTGATCGCTCATCTGGGGTCATCAGTATCATGATAGTTTCTAGTGTTAGCAACTGCTTGCTAATTGCATAAATAACACACGCGTGAGAATTGTGCAAACTCTAAATGAACTTGAATCGAAATATCAGTCAAAACGACTAGCTGAGTTTGAAGTGATTTTATAGAGAGAGAAGAAGAAGAAAGAAAAGAGAGTGAATGAGATTGAGAGAGGGGGAGAAGTTGGGTCATAGTCACAGAGTGAGTAGGAAAAAGAGAGAGGGAGACTAGTACAGACTAGTACAGAAAGACTAGTACAGACAAAAAAATATTGAGAGAGAGAGAGAGAGAGAGAGAGAGAGAGATAGAGAGAGAGAGAGAGACAGGGAGAGAAGAAGAATAATAGTTATAGTCACAGGATGAGTAAGAAATATAAAAACCCACTATGCACTTCTTCCTTTTGGAAACAGAGTAGAACAGGGTTGGAGAGGGGGAGAGGGGGTGAGCAATATAAAGCAATTGAAAGAGTTCAGCAGAAACCAAGAGAGTGAGAGAGACAGAGAGAATTCAAGTTCATTGTTTGAGCTTGAAAAATGACTAAAAGATCGGAAAAGATTAAATTTTCAGCACACCTAATACTCTCAGCTGTGTCAAAAAATTTGATAAAATCTTTTTTAGAATTATATAAAACTAACTTATTTAAATAATAAAATTTTTCAATTAAATTGGTGTAAGACAAATACATAAAAAATTCGTAAAAAAATTCTCTCAGCGATATTTTGAAATTTTCTATTGTTTTTATTGTAATCGAGTTGCTCAGCTCACTTTAGGTTAGACAATTTGTTTGCAACTAATTTCCTGAGCTATTGAAAATTGTACAATGAGCCCACTCCATGCACATACATATACACAGACACACACACAGTCATACACACCTATACATTTGTAAAACCGAAACGTCAAATGGCAGACAAGTGACCAGAGAACACAAATACGTGAATTCTGTGGTACTCTTCAATGGGAACAACAAATATGCTGTTGCCATTGCTCTTGTTGTTGTTGTTGTTGTACATTTTGCATAGACAATAGTGCGATAGACAGATGACAACAACAACAACTTTGAATGCGTTACAGTTCAATACAGCCCAGAGTCAGAGTGGATAAAGCTAATAGATTGTGGGGAGGTGGGTGCTCCAAGGGGCTGGGTCTGGGCAATGTAGGCGGCGTAGTGGACGCTCGATCGACTGTGCGTCCCATAAGAACGAAATTAAATTCTGTCGCGACAATACAACATGCGGAATACGTAATCAATTGCCGACATCGATATAAATACAAGTACACATGCGAGCAGAGATATAAATATATGTATATATATACTATATAGTATATATATATATATAGGAAATACTTATTTGAGTAGCTATCTCGCAGTGACTGTGACTCTGGCGTGCATATATTTACATTGCCGAGTTTACATTGAGTGAAACTCGAAAGGGCAGACGCAAGTACCAACAGAATACTTTGCTGAACTTTGACAAGCTACAAACGAAAGCAGCTCATGCACATTTATTGCCTATTTATCTGAGCAATCGCATGCGAATATTGATGTGAGCTAGAGATGAGACAAAGAGATGAAAGAGCACACGAAAAGGCAAAATGGAATGAGGACTTTGTGTAGCTAATATGAATTTGATTGATATTTATTTTGAATGGAAATGGAATGAGTCTTTTCGTGTTACTACTAGGAATGTACAACTTGCCACGACTCGACACGACTATCGGCTATGACTTAGCACGACTTTGATGTGATGTGCATAAGAGAAAGTCAGAAAACTCTCTAAATATCTACAGGTCTATATTATTCTAAGACGAAAATCTAACAAGAGCTTAAACTAGTTTCTGCTCAGCTTTAATATGATAAGAACTCTCGAACCATCTGGAGAGCTGTTATGTAGTCTAAAGTTTCGTATACTCTACAACGATAGTCTTGTACGAGCTTAAACATTTGCTGCTCAGCTACGATGAATATTTTACGACTCTACGTTTCATGGCTCTAAGCTGCAACAAACACAACTTGAGATGACTTTTATCAGGGCACAAAGCGCATAACATGGAGCACACCAGGAGCATAGCATGACTCTCTGTGAATAACACGACTTAACAAGAATATGCTATAGCAATGCGCGTCACACAGAACTGTAACACGACTTGATACTACGACTTCACACCACTCTACTAAAATCTTGCGGCTCAGTAGGATATTATGAAAGGTTATTAAAGGTTGACACGAATCAACTTTGACAGCATTTAACAGTCTTAAGGTATGGGAAGAGCTTACTCAGCACGTCAAGTACGAATTTTAGAATAATTTTGAATAAAAAACATATTTATTAAAATAATATTAATATTAAAAATTTCAGCTTTTGTTCGTGTTTTGTATTTTTCCACCGTCACGCGCGCATCCTCAGCAGTCACATCTATAATTGTCTGCCTGCGTGTGTGTGCTTTGGTCTCTAGCTGTCTCCAGCACATTGTTCAGCAATGATATACAAAGAAAGGGCAAAGGGCGGGTGGGGTATATGTATGTGTCTCAGCTTGAAAGCATTTTGAATTTTGCATATGCAATAGCCAATAGCCAAAGTCTGTGTTACGTTGTACGTTGTTCGTACCAAGAGCAATGCTTGAAGGGCGCTTATTTAGCATAGACAAGTTTTGAATTGAGTGTAAAATGGAAGAATTTCTATGAATGCGCTCTATATGTGTGTGTGACTTACAAAGAGAACGAAATGTTTGCTAATTGAAAGTAGCTCTTATATTAAAGGCATGCTTGGCAAGATATTAAACATTTTGCAAACTGAACAACTGAAAAGAAAAAGAAAAAAAAAAAAAACAATTCTGAAATTAATAAGCGAAATCAACCTTTAGATAATTAAAATGAGCTGCCATTCATAACACGACCTGTTCATACACATTTAGCATTAATAAAAGCTAATGACATGCGCGTTGCCAACCGCTGCGACAAATGTGCAAAATCATTTAAATCAGTTGGCAGCCCCCAGCTACCAGCTATATGTATGTGTGTGACATGCCAAAAAAGAAAAGCCTGACGAGGGACTGGCGACGGAGACGGGGCGTGGCAACTGTGCTTCATTCTTTGACCGGACGGCGTCGTCGACAGCCAGCAGCAGTTCGTAGCTGGTCGAAGGACGCAGCACCAGCAGGAGCAGCAGCAGCAGCCCCAGTCGGTTGGCGTTGCCAAAGCCACCACGTTTCGATTACGTTGGCAACACTTCCGGGCCGCGAGCGCCACAATTTCCGCAGCGCTTGCCCACCTCTCTCCCCGTCTCTCTCGCTCATCGTTTGGGCAATCGCCAAACTGTCAGCAGTCGGCGAACGTCAACGCGTTTGGGGAATCAATGGGGCTGCAACTGTTTTGCTGGCTAGCGAGCAGGAAGCGGGAGAAGAGGAGATTCATTTCAGCATTTGCTTGAAGGGTTCATTTGTGTGTTATATACGTATATAGAGTATAAATATATAGAGATACCCTGGAAGCATGGATTATAGATGGTTATGTTGACTATGTTGAATAAGCAGGGGAAAAGATAATATAAGCTTAAGCTGAAGGCATATGAATTTGAAGGAAGATTTTGTATATTATTATTATTAATATTATGTTTTATTATTCATTACTTTAACAAAACATTTATAATAAATTTTTATGAGCCAAAGCCAATAATTTTTAATTTTCATATTATCTATAAGTGTGCTCAAATTATATACAAGGCATCTATTAGTCTATCAAGAGACACTTTGATTTTTATAGAGCTGACCGAAAACGTTTTGCAGTGTGCTTTGTGCTGCTGGCTCATTCAATTACCGCTGCCCGCCAGCAATTCCTATTCTAATGCGCCACCAATGCCCTTCCCCGTTACCCTTACCCTTGCTCTTAGACTTGCCCCTCATCTAATGCCCTCTTTGATTTTCTCAAGTGCTTCGCTGGCACATTGCCCTGAGCCCCAAAAGATGAGTGGATGCAATATGCATATGCGACTATTGCCAGACAACGCGGCAGCCTATTGACTGCCTGCTCAGCAAGTCTTTTATTATAATTTCGCATTATAAATGTTATTTATACATTTTCAAGCACTTTGCATTTGTTGAAAGTGTATTTCAAGTGGCCGACATCACTGTACGCACAAATTGAAACATTTAGACATTTGGAAAAAAAAAAAACTATTCGAATTTGTGGTAAAATATTTGCATGGCTTGGCATTCAATGCATGTCCATTACTCTACCTGGCCATAATTACTAAATGCCAGTTAAGATCTAAAGATCCCATGGAACATGATGCACAAATTATTCTGCTCGCCCAAGTCAAGGTAATTCATTAGCCAAATGCATTTTGACAGACAGAACAGGTCTTTAAGTGGCTCAAAATTGCAAACGGAATGTTGCCATTGATTAATTTGAGAATAAATTTAGACTAAATTTTTGTTTTCATAAATGTTTCAAATGAAATTTTGATTCAAATTAAAAATACAATAAATTTTGTGTGCATGCAGATTTATGAATTCTTGTAGAAAATTATTCTTTAAGATTTTGCTTAAGATATGCTTAATTGTATCTCACAGATACAATAAGTAAATTTTACAGAGAATTGAATTTTGATTAAATCTATAAAGAAAATTTAATTTCATTTATAACAATTATTTATGAACATTTTGAGAGATAAAAGCAGATACTTGAATGTATCTAACAGATACATTTTTTTTAAAGCAGCAGATACTTTAATATATCTAATAGATGCATTTTATTATGCATTTCATTTAATTTAAAATAAACTAGAAAAGTTTACTAGAATAAAAAATATGTGAATACATATCAAATTTAATGAATATGCCTTTAAGATACTCCGCAGTATCTCACAGATACATTTACTTCAACTAACTCTAAAGCACAGTTGCTACATTCATATCCAGCAGATGCAACATAACACAAATGAGCTGCACACCTAATATAGTTGCCAGTGATATTCTATTGCATTTCAAAGATACTTTTAATATAAAGATACAAAAAAAAAACATCAAGCAACGCCATTGTATCTCATAGATACATTTAGTTAAACTTAATTACATTGCACTTATTAATTTCAGCTTTCGAGTTTCGAGTCTTTTAGCTTTGTTGTGCTCTCATCTGATTCTCATTTGGCTTGTGCATTGCCATTGACGTTGTTGGCGGTCGTGTCTTTTAGCTGGAACTGGTTCTGGTGACGCACGTGCTGCCTCTTAATGCTGTGATGTGAGACAATGAGCATTGCTCTCGACAACAACAGCAATAACAACATGCACATGATACACATTTACACACACACACACCCACACACACACACATGCATACATGCTGTTCGCTTGACGTCGTAAAGTATCTTATGTCATTCTCATTCGACTCCACAGCGTGCTGCACATTTAATCTTGAGGTGTTCTGCATATTTGCGGCTTTGGCGGCAACGTCACGTCAAAAACACTTGGATTGTCAGTCAGTCACTCAGTCACTCAGTCAGTCAGTCAGTCAGTTAGTCAATAAGTCATTCAGTCAGTTTGGCAGCGAGGGAGTTTCACTCAAATGCGACCAAATGCTCTCTACGTTGTCGCTGACAGTCGTAAATTCTTTGAAATATTCTTCATATTTTTTTCTCCTTCTCTCGCAGTTGTAACTTTTGTGCTGCTTTTTGATTTGCCTCAAAATTATTCGCCATGCGCTTTGCATAATAATCAACAGGGACACAGCCACTGAGCTAGGCACCAGATAGAGCGGGATAGAGAAACAGAGAATGAAAGAGCGTGTGAGACAGAGAAGGGAGAGAGAGTGGTATGCCAGGTGATTACTTTGTTGCCCTGAGAATTACAGTGCGGGGCAACGCCAAATGAAATATGCAAGTTGCCTTTGATTTAAAGTTGCAAAATCTCAAAATTTACGTCAATGCAATCATAATAACATGCAGTCGCAATCATTGCCAAACAAAATGGAAAAAATAATTTTAAAATTGTTTAAGGGAATATTTATGTATATTGAAAAAATATATTATATTGAAACGAACTTCTAGATATATTATAAAAAAATATTTATTATCCTATTTGCTAATTTTATAGTTTAATCTAATGAAAAATTTCCTATAAATCTATTACAAATCTATGCAAATTTTGTTTAATATTCCCTTGATATTATTTATTAATAAAAATATATCAAGTAATTTGAATAATTTATAACATACAATTTGCATGATCCACAGCGACTTGAAATATAGTTAATATGCAAATGTATATTAAATCCAAAGTTGCAGCTAAACATTGTAAGACTACTCTGTCGTCTTAGCTTTGGATGTGGCAAGAAACAAGCTCTGCTATGTTTCAATTAAAATTTTTAGCATAATACATTTTGCGTGTGTGGAGTGAAGGATGCGATTTGCATGATCCGCAGATTCAAAACATTTACCGTTTACCGTTTTCAATTATAACATAAACACATGCCACAAGATGAACGAAAAATTTGCAGAGCCTGCAATTTGTTGCTGTTGCTGCTTTCGTTGTTGTTGTTCAGATTAAGCGAGCGCAGCAGACTTAATAAATGAAAATGCAATGCACATGTGGCGCCTCCATTCAAGTGCTGTCAGTAGAGTGTGTGTGTGCCTGTGTGTGCGCATGTGTGTGTGTGCTTGTGCAGAACAGGAGCAACTTTTCACATATTTGTATCTGTTTGTGTTGTTAAGTAGTTGACGCTGCCTCAGCTGCATAAATATTTATTGCATATTTTGCAAATGAGTTGCCAAAAGTGTTGAACAACGAGCCAAAAGCAACAGCAGCTACGTAATTTGCGTATGTTTTTACAATCGTAGTTAACGCCATAATTGCTGCCAGTTTATATTTAAACGTTGCATTCAAATTCAATTTGAATAAAATAAGAGTGAAAATGGGTTTAGATAGAAATTTGTTAAAGTGCGGCTAAAGCTAATATACTATGATGAAATGTTAAAAGTTAAGGCGACTTGAAAGTAAAAATAAATAAATAAATAAAACAAATGTTTAAAAATCTAAAATAACAATAGCTTTAGAACCTATAATTATAATACAAATTATTATAATAAAAATGAATGATTATAATAATAATAATAAAAATAACAATAATAATAAATATAATAATAAAAAAAACCAAAAATCATTTTTATAAGCAATATATATATTTTTGAGTTCATAAATATTTTTTTCATATTAATTTTGGCTTATCGATAGTCAAAATTCAATCAAGCAGTCTTACAGCATGCTAAACTTACCTAGATTCTAAAAAGTTAAGCTCTATATTCAATTAAATATCAATAAAAAATTGTATACAAAAAATGTTATACAAGACTGTTAAGCTGCTTACATAGCTGTAGAATAACATTTATGTGAAATGTATTTTTAATAGAGCTCAAAGTCAAAATACACTCAAAGTTACTGCAGCATATCAAATTGCAGTAAAAAGACAGCACAACAAGCGCTATATGAACATGCACACAGACACACAGAGAGAGAGAGAGAGAACATGCCATAATGGCATTCAGTGCTCATTTCTTATCTCTGGAGGTGCCACAAAATTTGTTTCCCTTGGCGGGTAAAGTTTATAGCTTGCCCCGAGGGATCGTTAGACGCAACCAAAAACTTATTGCGGTGCAAAAATTTTTATGTTTTAATTCAATTAGGCGGCAGGCCACGCCCCCCTTTGAAACTTTAGCCGAGGCGCCACTGCGGATGACGCATTTAATGCGCACATTTTCGACATTTTTCAAGTTTTTTTTTTTTTTTTTGTCTGCGCTGCGCCGACAACATATTTGCATAATTCTGCAATAATTGACAAGCGGAAAATGTTGATGCGGAAACGGAAATTAAAACGGAATTTCAACTAATTTCCCAGTTGTAAGAACCACACGAACAAAAAATGTGACAAAAAAATTAAGCATTAATGAATGGAATTTAACATTTTTATATAAATTATTATTATTTTTTTTTTTTTAATTTTAAAAAGCCATAAATTCAAGAAAATATAAAAAACAGATGCAATTTAATTAATGCTAATGGAATGCTTACCAAACAAATAGGCATAAAATAAGTCATAAGCCAGACCAATACTTAGCTTGGCAAAAAAAAATTATTAAAGTACACAAATTGAAATTAAAATTTAAGCAAGAAAAAAATTAATACACATTGCACATAAATTAATTAATTCTGAAAATGCGAGATATGCTCAAAAAATAATATGCAACTAGCAAAACTCAACTCAAGCACTCAAAATATTCGAACTTGAACGGCATAAATAGTAAAAAAGAGTTTAAAAAATGTTTTCTTTTTTTTTTAATTTTTTATTTTTATGACTCTAATAATCCCTTTGAGATATTCTTCTATTATTTCTGCCCTTATGGGCTTGCCGGCTAACTTAAAAAATATATATATTTTATATGCTTAAGCACACCTCGCATATATCATAAATATAAAAGTAATTGTCAACTGTCAGCCACTTGGCAACTGAAAATATTAAAATATAAATTATTTTAATTATTCAAACTGCAATGAATAACAGAAATAACATTTAATATATAAAATGTTGAAATACGACAGAACTATTGCTTAATTTAGAAAAGATTCAAGTAAATAATTAAATAATATATATGTGGATGATAAAATCATAGTAAATACGAATCTTGAGCCCAACTGTGTTTACAATGAAAAATATGATGAGAAACTATTTAAGCTGAACTAATGCCGCATTTAGTTGGCATTTATTAGGTTGGAGCACAGGAACACACACATATACAATTACAATCCCAGCCATTAGCCTCAACTTGTTCACATCTGTTTTTACACATGTATTGCTTTACAGCTTTTGCCATAACGCCTGCGGCTATGCTTTGAATAATGTTGCACGCTTGTCAAGCCCTCACGCCCCTCTCTCTCTCTCTCTCTCTCTCACTCACTCGATTGGCCTCCAGTTACGATTTCATTTCGGTTTTGCACATATGTTTACATATATATAAACTTATCTCAATATTTCTGTGCTGCTTTCTGCTCTTCTGCTTGCCAAAAAACAAAGCATTTTAATGCAGCAGCACATTAGAAACAATTTCCATGCAATCCATATAAATGCATATGTATATACATATATCTGTTTGTATGTGTAGGTAATTGTATTTTATTGCATGCTTGCATACGAGTGCATAAATATATTTATGCAAATCCTAAACGCTTCAGGCATATGTATATTTTCCTGCTCAACATTTTGCTTGCAACTGCAAATGACTTTGTTCTGGTTAATGTATTGACTTTTGTTTTCCTTACACGCTTACCTTGGCCAAAAGTGCTTGATCTAAAGGAGATTTGATGTTCTTAAAAAATAACAAAATTTAGAAAATATTTTATAAAATGTGTAGTATATATAAAAATTATCTCTTTCAATAATTCAACTTGTATTTTTTCTACAAATTTCTGAAAACCCATTAGAGTATCTAATATTCAGTGTAAATGTGTTTGTCGTCGTTCTAAATGTGTTGCAATTTTCTTAGCATACTTAAGTGCGTTTGATTGTATGCATGCGTGCCTGTTGGGCTAAAAGTATGCTTTGCATTTGATACTTAGCTGGTAAACATTTGCAAAAGGGCTTAATTTGTTTATGCATGGCAAACAAATTGCTGAAATAATGAAAATTCCGTATGGCTCTGACTTACAAGATCTTAAAGCAGAGCCCGAAGAAAATGAAAATGAAAATGGAAATGTTAATTTAATTGCGATGTAAATTGAATGCGATGCCTGCATGAGTTAACTTTCAAGCCAACTGCAATAAGATAAAAGATCATGGTTGTAAAAACACAAAATTGTGCACAAACTTTGAGAGCAACAAAAATTCTTCTCTTTTTTTTCGGCTAGGCCAACTCTGACACAAAAGTTGATGTCATCAAGTGTGAAGTGAAATTCATATAGAGAGAGGGAGATAGAGATGCACATAAGTGCAGTTTCCGTCTTTGACTCGGCACATAAATCTTAAGACAGTTAACGACATCATATGCCAAGTCAGCGAGGTCAGATGAACTTGCATTGCGCCAAATGTGGGTGGGCAATGGGCGATGGGCGATGTTTTCCCAAAAATTATATGCCGCATGAAGCCTGTGCTGAAGTTTATGCGCTTTTCATTCTTCGCATAATTGTAAGGAGCAGAGACTGGGACAGAGGCAGAGGCAACGAGGCAACGAGGCAACGAGGCAAAACGAGCAGCTGCAACTCGAGAGGACGAAGTGCGCGTTGCCGGTTTGAGGAAACCAATTTGTGGTAATTGTCGTGAAATTGCAATTTCTGCAACTGTAATGGGCCAAGTGCAGCTACAGTTGCGCCACAGCCGAAAAGCGAGACGGGCCGTGACTTGGTTAAATGAGGTTCCAGCAACTGCAATTCGCTAAGAAAACTCTGAGTATGTGGGTGTCTTGGGCGAATGAGAAACAGCGTTGAGCTGAAATAATGCAGTGGCCGTTAAGGTCTACGGATGTGAAGGAGTAAATGACAAATATGAACAGCTTGAGATGCAATTTGGAGGATATATGAAGTTTTAAGAAATATATATTTATTGAGGTGAGAGATAAAGTAAAATACTTAACAAGAGAAATAATGAATACATAATACAAGATATATTTAAAGTATAAAATATATATTATTGAATATACTTAGAAAATAAAAGAATAGAATTGAAGAAGATATCAAATAAGCGGTTTAAAAAATACTTTATACTAAATAAAAATTTGATTACAATCAGCTAAGCTTCGTACACTTTGCTCGATCAATCTTCTAATTTCAAATAAGTCTAATTTATGGAGTTTCCCTTCTCAAAAGCCCATCAAATTTATATGAATCTTTCTTATATGCCATGCACTAAACCCTTATGTCTTATGTCCCAAATGAAGTGCATACGAGCTGGCATCTAGCTAATGCAGCGCCATATATTGATGTTGCTTTATCGTTAGCGAAATTTACGGCATGTCAGTAGCAGCGAATGCGCATTCGCAGATACAATGCAGATACTTGTAGATACTTGCACATACTTATAGATACTTGGCTTGGCTTTGCCAGCTTTATCGGTGCAAAATCACGTGCGCATAAAACTTTCCAATCAGCGATGGTCGTGTTCTCTCCTCTCTCTCTCTCTCTCTCTCTCTTACTCTATAGCTCTCTTTCATGCCCACAGACTCTCTTAAACACAGACACATGTGGCAGCTGCAATAGAGGTGCTTAACAAGCTCTCAGCAACAACATCGTTGCACCTGTCGCCGAGTCAGTTGCAATAAGTTGGTTCGTTTTTATTCCTTTCTCATTTGTTTTCATTTTTTTATCATAGTTTTCGTTATCTTTCGCTAGCGAGAAAGTTGGAAACTTGAAATGGCAAATCCATACAATAAATATATAAAATGTTACTTTCTGTGTCACACCTGAACTAACCTCAAATAAATTTCCCGCACATGTGTCAGGCAGGCAGGCAGGCAGGCGAGCAGCAGCAGCAGCAGCAGCAAACAAAAGAATGAACAAAGTGCAATCCATATATGTATATGTATTTAGCACAAGAAGTGTGTGTGTGTGTGTGTGTGAATGTGTGGGAAAAACTTTCTGTTCGATAAGAGACCAGCGGGCAAGACCAGAGGCTGTAGCTGAGTGCTATGCGTCGCTTGCAGCCCCAATTTTCCCCCTTTTCTCCAGCAGCTCAAATAACCTTCGTCTTGCAGGCGAAACGCAACAATTTCCAATCACTTCCGTTGCAGCGACACAATTTTCTATATTTATACTTTACGACAGCAGTTCGAGAAATCCCCCCTCCTTCAAAAAAAAAAAAAAAAAAAAGGCTAAAGAGGGCCAACGAAAAAATATGTAGAGTATAGCTAAAACAGGTCGCATAATGAATGCTCTAAGAATAAATGTAAGGATTGATAAATTAATAATATTCTTTTTATCGAATATTAAGAGAGATCAGAGATAAATAATCAACTTAAATATTTCATTTCTTAATTAGTATATAATAAAAAGTATGCAAAATCATAAGCATAATCAAACAAAAAAATTAATAATTATTTATATATGTAGAATATATACAATTTTCTAATATATTTATAAAATATAACATATAATTTGTATAATTTTTTAGTTAATCAAAAAAAACCCCAAAAATGATTTACATGAATCAAATCACATTCCATAGTCAACTTGATCTAAGTTAGAGTATTTGGCAAGTCGTTTGAATGCACGCTTAGTTTATTTTTGAAGCCAGCTTCAGTTGGAATTGGTTACCAACGCCTCCTTTTGTTGGCGCCCTCCTCAACTCTGTCCCCAGCTCAGCGCTACGTTGCGTATGAGTGTTGTCTATGCAACGGAAACTTTGGGAACGCTTCTCTAAAGTGTTGCAAAATGAAAAGTTTTCATGCGCTTTGTTGTTGCAATGATTCGATTTGTTGCGATTGCGTTTTTAGTCTTTTGCATGTGCGCTCCAAAACTTTTACCTACCCCACCAGCAACTCGTGGACTGAGCAATGGCTGGGTGGGCGCTATGGGCGTACGTTGCGTATGCGTATTGTGCTTGGGCCAAGATAAAGCAAGCAATTGCCATGCAAAAACTTTGCACACAAATACCCTACTGGGGCGAGCCCGAGCAGCAATCGAGCTTTGTTCCTTGGATTTATTGTTGCAACTTAAAGTTATTTCCGTTGCCAGCGGGCCATGCAATTCCAGTTGCAGCGGCAGCAGCTGCTGCTTGTCATTTGCGCAGCAAAATCACTTTAAAAGTTCTTGCCTGATTAATTATGGTTGATATATTCTATAAAATATCACGCATTCGACATGTTAAATCAGTTGCATTTTATTCATTTCTCCAAGCGTTCTCAAGCCCTCCCCAGTCGACAAATTGAGGCAGTCAACGTTGAAGCTCGAGTCGAGTGGCGAACTGCACACAGAAATAAACTGCCTTAAGAGCATAATTATGAATTGTTGTTGGCCATTAAGTTGTGCTCTAGAAATGAAAAAGGAATTTTTAAAAATTTACTCGAATGCGAGATACTCTGTAAAGAGCATAGAGGGAATCAATGCCAAATTAAGTTTAAACTCTTCAAAATGCATTTTAAATGTAGATTTTTTTTTTTCAATATTTAAGCAAAATGTAAGTTAAAATAATGTGTAATATATATAAATATATTTTTCTGCGAGCCCTATATACCCCTTTGTCTTTCCCCTTAGCAGTGCTTGCAAAAACAATTAAAATTGTCGCCATGTTGTTGGCTTCTTTCTCTGCTGTATTTTTCGCCCTTCCCTTCTCACTTTTACTTCAACATTTACCACTTGAACTTTGCATTTATATAAATTTCTAACAATTTTTTGTACATTTTTTTTTATTTTGTATTTTTTTTGCTGTGAAATTTTCATATAATTTGTTATGTATATTGTTGTTATTTGCAGAGCGCAAACTTTTCGTTGGCATGTTAAATAAAAAATATACGGAAGCTGATGTGAGGCAACTATTCACGGGCCATGGCACCATCGAGGAGTGCACTGTGCTGCGGGATCAGGTGGGCCAGAGCAAGGGCTGCGCCTTCGTAACATTCGCAACCAAACAGAATGCCATTGGGGCGATCAAAGTAAGTGCTGATGTTATATAAATGTATATTGTATAATCAAGTTGTAGATCGGCAGGGTAAAGTTCGTTTTAAGCTTTAAGCCTGTCATTTGTACATTATGTCTGTATGCGTGTGTGTAAAAGTATCTGTGCTGGCCGCATCGCAAAACTGTCGCAATGATTAATTGCTGTGGCGGCAAGAGTCGCGCATATAAAACACGATGCTCCACGGCAACATAAAGCGAGAAGCAGCAGACATTTAATAGCTGCTTAAACCAAAGATACCCTAAAAGACTGCAGATACTACAGCTTCAGATGATGCATCAAAATAATGAGAAGTGCATTTCAATAATTAATAATTGCATTTAAATAAGAATTTCTGCTTTATAGTCGAAGCTTCAGGAAAGACTTTTGCCTGAAGCTAGAAAATTTTATAAAAAAAAATATTTTTATATAGATATTTATTTTTAAGATAAAAGTGATCTCTGATTATTATTATTCATATTATTATTCACGCTACTCAAAACATACTACATACTTTCCTTCAGCTGCATTTACTTAACTCTCGATTCACTATTCAAAGTTCAACATTTGTATTTGCCAGTATATTCATCAGTTAATTGAAAACTTTTATAAATTTCCGCCTGGTTATTACACATTTAACTTATTAGTCTGGCATATCCTATTCACGCCTAACTGACTGAGCATAAACCGCATGCAGCTGCAGCAACAACAACAACAACAAAAGCAACAACAGCAACGGCAACAGGAAGTAGAAATGCAAGCAAGACGCCGCCGCTGGCAGCGGAAGAAGTCAATGGCAATGCTTTTGCCAGAGCAGAGAGAGCCAAACAGATTCCATAGCAAAAGCCATGTGCCCCAGCCTGCAATAGTAACACACACACACACAAACACACACACACACAGACACACACACACTAACGTGTCACATACTAATGCAAGTTTTGTGCCGGAAACAGGCAAAATTACAAACTTCCGACAGGCAAACACAAACACATGTAAAGCACACACCAAAAGCAACTGAAGAGTGGGAGGATGTGCATGTGTGTGTGGGCTGTGTTTAGGGTGGACCAAAGTGTGGGCGACTCAAACATGTTGTCTCTGTGTCTGTGCATTGCACATAATTTGTCGCCTTTTGCAAGATGAATGTGTTGCGGGCGAGCTGCATTATATACAAGCAAACAAATGCATATACATATATATATATAAATATATATTTAAGTACATACACATGTGTGTGTGAGTGTATGTGTGTTTGTTGTGCAATTTTAATGCATTTGAAGTCAAATTACTGAATGCGAAGCACGCACCAAGCCAAACGCAATGAGCTGATGCTGCTGCTGCTGCTGGTGCTGCTGCTGCTGTTGCTGCTGCTTCTGGCCAAATGATTTGGCAAGTCAGCGCTGTATGGCTAAAGGAGATAGGGTTAAGGAGCGCGGGAAGCTGAGCTTAAGGGCCAACAGAGCGGGCGTGGCTAGTAGCTGCAAGTCATTGCAGTCCATTGACGCCTGAAAGTATGCAAGAGAGAAATACATTTAATATTAATGTGCCATGTTTGTAAAGCCAGCAATTTATTTTGCCACAGCCACGCCCACCCAACAGTTGTCTCATCTTCATCTTGCTTTTTAGCTTGTATATATATATTTTTTTCTCCCACTTTTTCTTTTGAGCAACTGATGATACACAATTTCTCATCACATGCAGATTTCCTTCTAGCGCTAATTTGTCAAGTGTTTCTGGGCACTTGGCTCGGACTGTAAAGTGGAATTTCATGTTGATTACCAGGTCATTTAACTCGCTTTTTTTCGGCCAGCTGCGCAAAGAGTAAAGAAGAAAGCGAAAGAAATGCGGAAGAACAAAAAATGTTTATTTAATTTTTTACTTTTTGTATGCTTTAGCAGCAAAACTAAAAACAGAAATTTGTTTATTGGTTGCTTAAAATATTTTTCGCTGCTTTCTTTAAGCAAGAGCTATGAGAAAATGTCTTAAATTTATTTCTGGTTCAAGGCACAATCTTTAAAATAATTTAATTAAAATCCTGTCATAATCAGTTTTTTAGGTGACATTTTTGTATTACAATATATGAAATTTTTATTTTTATTTATATATTTAAGCAACAATATATAGATATATATATATATTACCTTAAATATAATATTTATTTTTATTTATTTTTATTTTTTAATTGTTTTTTTTTTTATTTATTTATTTAAGCAAAAATATTCGTATTAAATTGCAGTACATATTATTAAATGTAAAATTTTTTTATTGTTATTTTTTTTATTTCTTTTTTTTTCTATATTTAAGCAACAATATTTATATTATATATTTTATTTCTTAAATCATTTCGATTATCAATAGTTTGTATCGCTTTTTCATCGAACTTATACTTTTTCTTCACAATTTATTGTGCTGTTTTTAATGAATTCACATCTAGCTGTTCGCATTTCTTTTTCTAACTTTTTGGCTTGCCAACAAGGTTATTACGATGGGCAACTTTAGCGACCTGTTTAAAAACTCGGAAATTTGCCTAATTACTTTGTTGCCAGCAGCAGGATGCGACGCTGTAAATGCAACAACAACAACACCAACATCGTCATCAACAACAATAGCAACAACAACAACAGTTGCAGTTACAGCAGCAGCCGGTCATAAAAGTCGCGCCACAGCCGCAAGAATTATAGTCAATGTAATTAAAGAGCACTTCTGTTGACTGTGCCAGAACACCCTGATACCCAGACTCGAAAGACTGGCAGCCAGTCGGAGAGCCAGGGAGTCCGGGAGTCCGGGAGTCTGGGAGTCAGGCAGACCCAAGAGCCCACAGAATTTCACAAACTGTCGGCCCGGCCACAATTGAGCGGAAGTTGGCGAGGCTCGTCGCCTGGTCTCAATGATAAAGTCTACATAAACCGGGAAATGACTAAAGTGGCTTGGACCCATTCCGTTGCAGCTCGCAGCCCACAGCAGCCCCTAGCCAGCCATGCAGCATGCTCCTTAGCGGAACTGCATCTAATGCCGGTCGCGATTTGGCCTGGTTTATGTTTTAGTTTCGTGTCCATTTGTTTGTTTTGTCGGGCTTAGTAAAAGGTGTAAATTAAGTCGCTTACGCTAAATTGCTGCGGTTTGTAGCAACAGCAAACAGGGCTGATTCTGTAGCAGGAAGCTTTGGCAGCGGCAGCGGCAGCGGCTTTGTTATTGCTCCGGCTTAAGTTCGCGTCATTATTATTTTGTGCTGGCCATAAAACTTATGAGAACAACTAAAGTTGCCTTAGCTGCTGCCTCGCCACGACTCTACTATTTTGCAACGCACAAATTGTGCTCTGAGTGCCGTCAATGAAGTAGTTGCCAAAGCCTGAAATTGGGGCAACAACGTTCAATGAAACTTTACCAAAAGTGGTAGAGAAGCATCCTATAAGCCTCTATAGTTGTGATTGCTAAGAATAGATGCTTGAGTATATGGGTTGCTAGGCAATAAGGATGTCGATTCCTTGCTTCTAAGTCAAATGCATTATTTTTTGACTTACTCAATCACTCAGTAAATACTATGGACAAACTTACGTGCATTTGCTTATGAGACAGTCAATAAATCAATAATCTTAAGAAGCAAGTAATCAATGCATGCAATACATGTCAATTAATCGAAAAATCTGTTAGCCAATCAATCTGGAATGTCTGGAATGAGCTGCATGCTTTGAAGCATATATCATTCATGCTAAATAAATAAACTCTTCATAACTTTGATTTGATTCAATTATGAATCACTGAATGAATCAATCCAATCCACTATCCTATCAATCAAACAATCTGTCTTTTCTAACATCCGTCCATCAATATGAATATATACAATTAATTTTATTCCTAATCTCAATTTATACCAACTTTATATACTACCCACTCACATTCGCATCGTTTTAGACCCAGCATCAATATCGTTCTATCAATATGCATATTTAAGCTCAATAAGTCCTTTTATCGTAGACTTAATCTCAATTGACGCCAACTTTATATACAACCCTCTCGCACTCGCATCGTTTCAGGCCCTGCATCAGAGCCAAACCATGGAAGGCTGTTCGGCGCCTCTGGTCGTTAAGTTCGCCGACACACAAAAGGAGAAGGATCAAAAGAAAATGCAACAACTGCAGGCCATATGCGGCATCAGTGCACTGACACAAACGCCCAGTGGCGCTGCAGCAGCGGCTGCCACGCCCACAGCGAACACGGCAACAGCGCTGATTGCCGCAGCGCCGGCAGCACAACGCCCGAATCCATCGATGGCCGCTGCCTTGGCCGGTGTGCCGCCAGTGCAGAGCGCTGGCGCTGGTGCGCAAACAGCGACGCTCGTTTCTGTGCCAACGACGGCAGCGTTGAGCGCTTCACTGGCACCGGCATTGCTCGGCAGCAGTCCGCATCATGCCCAGACGCCAGGCGCTGCGGCAGCAGCAGCAGCAGCAGCCTATCTGAACGCTGATCCAACGGCTCACTTGCAGCTCTATCAACAGATGCAGCCCTACGGACTATTGCCGGCCCACTATCTGCAAGGTGAGTTCTGGCCCTGGCCAAAATAGCTAGTAAATAAGCCCAGAAATATATATATATATCCAATCGGAATGTTCCCTCAGCTCAGTTAGTCATTGCCATAAACAGAAACAACCACAGTGTTTCCTTTTCTACCTCTACCTGTACCTCTCTCTCTCTCGTTGTCTCTCTTATTCTATCTCTCTCTCTGTCTGCATTTGTCTCTTTATGTATTTCTATATTCTTTTGTTTTTCTACACATTTTGCTCGATAAAAAAACAAACTCAATTATTTCTCGTGTTAATTGCGCGCACTTTGTGTTTTGTTTTTTCGTATATATTTTATTTATTTTTTTTTTTTTATTTTCAATTGCAACCAAAAATCAATTCTTGTTGTTTTATTTAATTGCGTGTTTAGTTTATCTATTCGTTGTATTCATTACCAAACAATTTGTTTAACTCCTTTTCGTATTTATCTATCAATTTATCTGTTTCGTTTCGCCATTGAAACTTGTTGTTTATTTGGAATTTTAATTAGTTTAGCGTTTAGTTTTGTGTGTGTAAAATGTTTTTTATGTGTGTGAATTCGAATTTGGTAAGGAAATTATAAAACAAGAGAAAAGTTGGTCAAGAAGGAAATGATTGGCAAGAAAGCAAGAAAAGGCTAAGAAAAACCACATTGAATGAGCTGCACAATGCTTTGAATACCGTTGAGCTTAGCTAAGGTCAAGAGACTTAGTTAATGGATATTATAATAGACAGATAGATAGAAATTTAACATTTTTGTTTAATTAAAAAAAAATTAAATATATATTTTTATAAAAATATTGCTTTGAAAATCTAGCAGAAAAACCGTTAACAAGCATAAAAAATATGTTTATTATTTTTATTATAAAATTTCTAACTTGAGTTCGTCGTTTAAAAATTATATAAAATTTCAATTAAACATAAAGATGAAATTGCATGTAACTATTTAATTATTTTGTTAAGCCATTTAAAAATTAAAAGCTAATATAAAACTTGAGTAACTTGACCTTTGTATATTTTTTTTTTAATCTCAAAATAACACAAAATTTAGTTTCATTAAAATAAAGCAATTAGTAAAACAGATTCAACTAAATAAAATAATAATTATCATAAAAAAAAAAAAATATATATATATATATATATATATATATATATATATATATGTATATCATTAATTATCCCAGACCCGCAGACTTTTTCCTTGGTCAATCAAGTCCAGCTTTAATAAATTTTCATTTTACATTGGGTTCAGGGTGCAGGTAAAATGTTAGATTCATTTTACACTATATTTCATAGCGCTACCCGGAAGATAAATGACTTTAAATGTGGCAAACTAAGCGCTCGTACATAGCAGTCATTTGTTGAGCATTTAAAAAAGTAAACAAGAATTAATGTAAAAGTTGCAAATGCCAACGATTTTTTCTATTATTTTTTATTATTCCTACGCTTTTTTTTCTGTTTTCTGCTAACTCTGTCGTCGCTTCATTTATAACAAGCGACTTCTCGACTGACACAAAGTCAGCTAAAGGGAAACTAACAAAGACATGAATAACAGTTGAACAGTTGAACAGTTGAGCAGGAGGCAGTGCCAAGCACCTACAATCCCGGCAGCATCCCTTCACAGCCATACTCGCACTCACAAAGCTGACGTTGCTTCAGTCATTTGCAAGCGACAACTGTCAAATAATTAATTTCAATTTAAGCAAACGAAATTTACATAAATGTAGAACAGAGCGTAACAAAACAACAGAAAGAAACAAGTAAGAACGTTGCAGTTAGGCGCAACTAACAGCGATATACTTTGTTCCCATAGGTGCATCTTATTTATTTAATAAACATTTAATAAACGAAATATTTGGGCAATTAGAAAACGTACATGGCAAGCAACAAACATTTTTCCTACACATACATACAGATTTTCACATGTACACACTATACGAGTATACACACAATTTTCTATGTATGCATACAAAAGTTTGGATGCCAGAATATTCTAAGAATTGTGACTGAATTGGGAATTTTTCGATCGTTACTTTAGTTTTGTAAAAGGCGCTCTAGCAATGTCTTATTTGGTTTTAGTTAACGAAAGCCAAATCAGGGCAGTGGCGCTGGTGGTAAGCGCTATGCAAGCTATACTTAGGTGCGTGGGTTCGAATCCCGCAGAAAACTTCTTTTCAAAAATTATTTATTTTTTATTTTTTTAATATTTGTATATTTATTATAAAATGCTTGCTGCCAATTGATAATCATTTATAAACATACGCATATGAATTGTGCATTTAAGTAAAAACTAAAACTGCTTTATGCTTTCCGATTTGCGACGCTGTGTGGCAGGCAGTTTTTCTATGCATGCATATATGTATGTATGCATGTGTACGTGTATACACATCCAAAAGTGTATACATATTGCAAGAATTGCGATTGTATTGTTTTGTGTCGTCACAAACTGCTGATCAGCTGGTCAGCTGATCAGCTGTGAATTTATTTAGGTTTACCTAACGATTACATGTTGTTTTCAAAAGACCCAGGTTCGAATCCCGCTGGAAACTTTTTATTTATTAATCGAAAACTTATGAATTTTATTTTTTAAATTCATCAATATTATTATATTTATGTTAAAATGCTTTTTGCCATCTTAGCAATTGCTACTAAGCTATTGTATGCATGAATTATGCAGTTGGCCACAACAAAATTCTTTGCCGATTTGCCACGCCCCCAGTGGGCGTAGACGCATAATTTTTTGCCAGTTCTTAGAAAGGGCCGAGGCTAACATGCCTGCAAAATTTGGTTGTTTACATTCCAAAATGCGAAAATTACAGGGTATTTTTCGATATGCCACGCCCCCAAAGAGGCTGAAAAATTATTTTTTGGGGGATCGATAGAGGAGAACATTAGTAACTCAACCATCCAATTTTCAAGCTTCTAGCTCTAAAACTGTAGGAGATATAAACTTTTGCGGTTTGCCACGCCCCCTGTGGGCGTAGATATATCTACCATAGCTTATTAGTCTTGGGTTGTCAACCCGAGTATACATGCAAAATTTCAAGTCTCTAGTGTCAATAGTGTTCAAAATATAGCACAATTTGAAAAATCACTATATATTCAGGTCCGATTTGCCACGCCCCCAATGGGCGTAGACATAAAACTTTTTGATCGATCTTCTTAGAATCATAACATTAACTCACATGCAAAATTTCAGCGTTCTAGCTTTAACGGTGTAGAAGATACGTATTTCCCGATTTGCCACGCCCCCAATGGGCGTAGATATATCCGCCATAGCTTTTTGAACTTGGGTTGTCACCCCGAGTATACATTTCAAATTGCAACTCTCTAGCTCATCATCTAGTATGATAACTTAACTATGGGCGGAAGAGTTTTCCGATTTGCCACGCCCCTAGTGGGCGGATCGGGAAAATTTTTACACTTTATAATTCGGGAACATATATGAGTATATGTTTAAAATTTCAAGTCTCTAGCTCTAATAGCGCCGAAAAATATTGCGTTCATACGGACAGACGGACAGACGGACAGACGGACAGACGGACGGACGGACAGACGGACAGACGGACAGACGGACGGACAGCAAGACGGACATTGCACAAACCCAATATACTTTTTCCCCTTCGGGAACAAAGTATAAAAAAAAAACAATTTTGAGATATATTTATATATATGTGTGTGTGTGTGTGTGAAAGGCAATGTTAAGGTAGGATAGCTACGAGTGGGTTTTTGGAGAGCCGGCCGGGCTAAAGAGCATGATGAATAAAACAAAAATTCTAATAGGATTAAAAGGTGGACAGGCGCTGGCAATGGCCAAGGCATTGCACAGATTTCACAGCAAAGATACAGAACAGCAGCAACAACAACAATTCAGATACAAATACACACAAATACAGTTACAGTTACAGCTACAGACAGACACCAATACTGCGACACGTACGCGGCGTCAATGTGAACGTGTTGCATATGCAACGGCGCTTCATTAGAATGACCAACATGCCACGCCCCATACCGAACATACAGAACTCTCAACTCTCTGTCTGTCCGTCCAACTGTCCGGCCAGCCTGTCTGCCCAGTCTCGACGACGTGAACATTTTGCGCATAACAAATCAAGCACACAAGAGCTGCCAGCAATAACAACAAAAAACAACAAAAAAAAAACCAAAAGAATCACAGACAGCCAAATGTTGAGCGACGCGTGATGTAATCGTAAAAAAAAAAAAATTGATGTTGATGTAATTCTTTTTACATTGCTGACATTGTGAATGCTCTTCAAGTATAATATATAAAGGAAAATATTTATTTAAAACAGAATATAGTTAATGAACTTTATTTCAATTGATTAATGATAGAAAATAGGCATTTCTATATTTAAATAAAAAGATATATATATCATCCGAAAATATATTTAAAATAATTTAATAAAAGATATTTAAGAAAGTATTTATAAAGTTTTTTTTTTATTTTAATATTAGACGCTAGTATTTCCAATGCAATAATTCTATTAATTAGTTCAATGAGTTTATTATGATAAAGCAATATCTGTGCAGAGAACTGATTTTTTAAGTTTTCTATCATTATACTTTGTTCCCGAAGGGGAAAAAGTATATTGGGTTTGTGCAATGTCCGTCTTGCTGTCCGTCCGTCTGTCCGTCTGTCCGTCTGTCCGTCCGTCCGTCTGTCCGTCTGTCCGTCTGTCCGTCTGTCCGTATGAACGCAATATTTTTCGGCGCTATTAGAGCTAGAGACTTGAAATTTTAAACATATACTCATATATGTTCCCGAATTATAAAGTGTAAAAATTTTCCCGATCCGCCCACTAGGGGCGTGGCAAATCGGAAAACTCTTCCGCCCATAGTTAAGTTATCATACTAGATGATGAGCTAGAGAGTTGCAATTTGAAATGTATACTCGGGGTGACAACCCAAGTTCAAAAAGCTATGGCGGATATATCTACGCCCATTGGGGGCGTGGCAAATCGGGAAATACGTATCTTCTACACCGTTAAAGCTAGAACGCTGAAATTTTGCATGTGAGTTAATGTTATGATTCTAAGAAGATCGATCAAAAAGTTTTATGTCTACGCCCATTGGGGGCGTGGCAAATCGGACCTGAATATATAGTGATTTTTCAAATTGTGCTATATTTTGAACACTATTGACACTAGAGACTTGAAATTTTGCATGTATACTCGGGTTGACAACCCAAGACTAATAAGCTATGGTAGATATATCTACGCCCACAGGGGGCGTGGCAAACCGCAAAAGTTTATATCTCCTACAGTTTTAGAGCTAGAAGCTTGAAAATTGGATGGTTGAGTTACTAATGTTCTCCTCTATCGATCCCCCAAAAATAATTTTTCAGCCTCTTTGGGGGCGTGGCATATCGAAAAATACCCTGTAATTTTCGCATTTTTGGAATGTAAACAACCAAATTTTGCAGGCATGTTAGCCTCGGCCCTTTCTAAGAACTGGCAAAAAATTATGCGTCTACGCCCACTGGGGGCGTGGCAAATCGGCAAAGAATTTTGTTGTGGCCAACTGCATAATTCATGCATACAATAGCTTAGTAGCAATTGCTAAGATGGCAAAAAGCATTTTAACATAAATATAATAATATTGATGAATTTAAAAAATAAAATTCATAAGTTTTCGATTAATAAATAAAAAGTTTCCAGCGGGATTCGAACCTGGGTCTTTTGAAAACAACATGTAATCGTTAGGTAAACCTAAATAAATTCACAGCTGATCAGCTGACCAGCTGATCAGCAGTTTGTGACGACACAAAACAATACAATCGCAATTCTTGCAATATGTATACACTTTTGGATGTGTATACACGTACACATGCATACATACATATATGCATGCATAGAAAAACTGCCTGCCACACAGCGTCGCAAATCGGAAAGCATAAAGCAGTTTTAGTTTTTACTTAAATGCACAATTCATATGCGTATGTTTATAAATGATTATCAATTGGCAGCAAGCATTTTATAATAAATATACAAATATTAAAAAAATAAAAAATAAATAATTTTTGAAAAGAAGTTTTCTGCGGGATTCGAACCCACGCACCTAAGTATAGCTTGCATAGCGCTTACCACCAGCGCCACTGCCCTGATTTGGCTTTCGTTAACTAAAACCAAATAAGACATTGCTAGAGCGCCTTTTACAAAACTAAAGTAACGATCGAAAAATTCCCAATTCAGTCACAATTCTTAGAATATTCTGGCATCCAAACTTTTGTATGCATACATAGAAAATTGTGTGTATACTCGTATAGTGTGTACATGTGAAAATCTGTATGTATGTGTAGGAAAAATGTTTGTTGCTTGCCATGTACGTTTTCTAATTGCCCAAATATTTCGTTTATTAAATGTTTATTAAATAAATAAGATGCACCTATGGGAACAAAGTATATCGCTGTTAGTTGCGCCTAACTGCAACGTTCTTACTTGTTTTTTATTGAAATATTTTTTTTTTTATTTTATTGGTTAAATGATTTCAAAACAGAATTCCAGCAGATATTCCACTAGTTTTCTCAAAACATATAAATAGATAAATATTAAAAAATAAAAAATAAAACAAAAATAACATGAATAAATAGATAATAAAAAAAAATATTTTTTTAAAAATGCATTCTCTTCCAAAGGTACAAACTTTATTCAAAGAAATAAATAAAAATGCACTAGTAAATAATTTAGGAAAATCCAGCTCATTCGTAGCTCTCATATACGCCTTTAATATATAAGTTAACAGCTTTTCAGCATCTCTTATCTAGTGTAACAAATTTTACGACAAAGTGAATAGAGTCAGTAACAGTAATGCAGTATTCTGCAGCTTGGTGGTGGCAAATGAGGAACAGTTAACGACAACGGTAAGCGGTGACAGCCAAGGGCAGAGATGGGCAGTTAGAGGCAACTTAGAGCGACGTATGCCACTTGAATAACAAATGACGTTTTTTAAATGTCAGCAACGGACGCCGAGACACAAACTTGGACTCTAAATGGGGGCGCTCCCTGATGGTCAGCAAATGTATGGGACGTGCCTTTTATGCTAGACCAAAAAAAAAGAAAAGAAGATAGAAATGGCAGAGAGTAAACGAAAAAAAAAATAGAAATCCGCCTTTTGGTTAAGTGTGCAACCTGTAAATGTGGCAGATTTAACCAATTTACGCTAAAAGTTTCTCTGAAGAACTTGGCGCATTCGCACTTAAATTAGTGGCGGAAAAACTCTAACAAAAGAGGGGCGTGGCAGTTGCTAATTATTTAATATGGCATGCGAGCATGTGCAGCGCCTGGCAGAAACCTTTGTCGTGTGCACTAGCAAAATTTCCATGCAACAAAAATTATGCTTTTGCCCACACTTCTGGCATATTTGGAGCTGCAATTTTTATAAGCCATGCCAAGACCCCAAGGCGGCGCAGCATCAAAGGCAGCGCACGGTGAGGCCTAAGAAACACATAAGAATTGCCAGCAGCAGCAAGCGGTAGCAGCAGGAGGCGCACGCTTATAATACCCAATAGCTTCGGGGCACTGACGAGAACGCTGGCATGTAAACAAATGCACAAGCTAGAAAGGGTGAAGCAGTAAAGAAAAAGATACGTAGACAAAATGAGAATACAGTGACAGAAAAAAGTGTGCGGAATGATATGCGAAAAGAAACGAATGGAAACTATATTGAAAAGAGAGATACAAATAGTCCAATGCTTAGGACTTAAGCTGCTCTTCTTTAATATATTGCAAATATACAGATTCACTTCCATCTGTTTCAACTTAACTATAGCTCAAGCTTTCGTTGTTCAGATATTTATTTTTAACCCTCAACATTCTCTAAATAAATATTAGAGAGTTAACAAATCAATTTCTCTCAGTGCTACACAGGCCACAGGTGAAGCGCACTTAAAATTTTATGAAGACGACAAAGCCCCAAAGGTTTAACCGGTAGATAACAAAAAGTATAGAAACTGAGACAAAAAATGCATTGTCTCAGATAGTTGAAATAATGGCTTTTACAGCGGCCAACTTGCAGCTCATTCAAAGTGAAATTTTCTTTAAAAATTTTGCAAAAAAAAAAGAAAAAGGACAAAAGTGGAAAAAAAGAGTTACAAATTTTTAAAATTATCAGAAAAGTATAAAAAAAAAAAATCTCTGCCTGTTTTGTTGTATGTTGTGCCCCATGTCTGTGTTCATCTATATTTGTGGGCATGTCGCATACACTTATACACTCACACACACACACGCATATGTAAACACACATACCCGTGCCTGGCAGTCTATGTGTCGCTCGCTCCTTTTCTCTCTCTCTCTATCTCTCCCACTCTCTTTATCGTGTACTCTACCTTATGTTGAGGAGTCCTTCGTTTTGTGTAGCTGCTTGCCAACTAATTCTAAGCTACAATTTTCAAAGATTTTGTTGCAACCACAACAATAATTTGCCATTGATTAGCGTCCTCAAATACAATCGCCACGCCTTTCATTACGAGCAGCCTTTTTACTTTAGAGCCTCTTAATGCAAATGCATAATTATTAATGTATTTTTAATTTAATTATTTAGCTATTATTATATGTCTAACTGCATTTGAAAATGAATTTATGTCTATGCGTTTTTAGTAATTTTATTTTATTGTATTAATTTTTTATTTTTTATTTCAAATATTTTATTATTATTTTCTTTGTTTTATTTCGTTCAAATTTGCATTTTCTATTTTTTACTTTTATTTTTTATTTAATTATATATTAATTTTTTTATTAAATTTTGTTTTTATTTGTATTTTTATTTTTTTTTATTTTGTTTCATTTTCATTTTTAATTTGTTTGCCCTTTTATGTTTATTTATGTTTTATGATTTGTATGTTATATATATTTACATGAAAAACAAAAAAATCAAATTTCAACAAAATTAATTTTTAATTTCTTGTAAATGTAAATAATCCAATTGGGTGTGTGTTTTCTTCTATGTTTTTTATATATATAAATATTCGTTGAACATTTTTTGGTATGTCTATGATTGACTCTGTGGTCATGTACAAAAACAAATCAATCAATCAATCAATCAATCAACCAACTCAACCAAACCTTACAACCATAAACCAAAACTCAAAAATTGTACAAAAAAAAAAAAAAAAAAAAAAAAAAACAAAACAAAAAAAAATATGGAAACTGAAAACAGGACTAAATTTCCACCCACCGGATAACAGTGCCCACCACGGCCAACACGGCCCATCATCCGGCGCTGCCGGCAGCACAGCAGCAGCAACTCTATCGGCTGCAGGCGCCGCCGCCGCCGCAGCTGCAGCAGCAGCAGCTGTCACCGGGTCACCCGCATCAGCAGCAGCAGGCGCACCACCACCCCCAAAATCATCATCATCTCTCCCACTTGGCATCGCATCATCCGCAGCATCCGGCTACAGCGGCGGCGGCAGCAGCAGCAGCGGCGGCTGCAGCGGGAGTCTCGCTGCCGCCGGGCATGCTCCTGGCACTGGACTGCTCGCCAATGCATCCATGTCTATGCAGAATCTGGTAACATTGTTCAATGCTAGCCAGCACAGTAACAGCAGCAGCATCAGCAGCCTCAGTCACAGCCATCGCCTCCACAGCAGCAACAGCAACAGCAACAATAGCAACAGCAGCAACAACAGCCTCTTAGCCAATAGCAACAACATTCTCAATAGTCATCAGCATCAGCTTGGAGCCAGCTTCGCGCCCAACGCTGGACAATTGGTCACGCATGCGCATCACAATTTAAATTTGGCACAGCTAATGGGCGTGGCACCACCACCGCCGCCAGCGGGCGCCAGTCAAGCGCTAACGCTGAGCGCGCTCTGTAAGTAGATGCCAGATATCTATGTATATATATATATGTGTTTATGTATCTGTATGTATGTATGTATGTACGTCCGTATGTGTGTGCGTGTGTGTCTAATTTAAGCGGGCGTGAATGTGTGTGTATATAACAGTTAACAGTCTCTTTGAAATTGTGTGTACTAAAAGTGCATTTACAAATAATGCCTGCACTACCACCCACCCACACACACACCTGAACCACGCCTACACATTCCTGCAGCTATATGCCGCCTGCATGCGCCTTGCCCTGCTCCCCTCACAAAAAAATAACCCAAATACTAATACAAAATAAATAACTCCAAGCTGAGTCTACACAAAATAGTTATCCCCTAGCAGTATGTTACATCAAAACTAATTGAGAGTATAACAAAAAATACCCTAGATCCAAGAAAGTAGCGAAACAACATGCATATATGTATGTGTATATGTTTTAAGTTTTTGTTTTTGTTTATAGCAATTTTTGTATATATTATTTATTTAAAAATAAAATAATAAAAAAAAAATAGGCATTCAGATCATATTTTATTGTTTTGCTATAAAGATATAAATAGTTGACTTTTAGTTCTTGAAAAAAAAATATTTAAATTAATATTTCTATATAATACAAACAATTATTTTCATTACATTTTTTATTATTTGTATCAAATTTTCACAAACTTTAATTAATACATAAAAAAATGGGATGCTTCAATAAATTGCCTTTTAAAATGATTTTTGCATAGCGTCAAAAAAAAAAAAAAACATTTTTTAAAATAAATTTTGTTAGAAATAATATGTAAAAATGAAAGGAAATATTAATACAAATATAAAAAAAAAAATAATAATAATAATAATAACATTTTTACAGCAAAAAAGTTATGAAATTCCAAAAATTATTATGATTTTATGCTTCAATAAAATCAACTGAATTCAATCAATTAATTAGAATACTTTCTATTTGTGGCATAAGAGATAAATAAAAATATCTATATATTTATTACAAAATACATTTTAATATCAAGCTAACATGGAAATCTCTTGAGAGTTGTATCTTTGCTTAACAACTCTCCACTTTATTTAAATTAAAAATATACAAAAACAATAGCAAAGCTCACATGTGTATCTACTCAAAGCGAATAAATATATATAATTGAATAAGTTCAAATACGCCCACGCAATTGATTCTAAACCAGTCACCTGAAAGCCCTCCCACCACCACCAGCCTATTGTTAATTAAAAACACATGCAGTCCCGTCCCTGCCTTGTATTTTCCCCTTTCAAGTTTTTATTTACACACTCTGTCAATAAAAATTGTTGTGCCATAACAATAACAAAAAGAGCGTTGAACAATTTTACAATTTTGACATAACAAAAAATTTAAAATAAAAGCAAATGGAAAAAATCAAATCATGCAACTGACAGAAAAAAAAAGGTTAGAATTGTTGATTGCAATATGAGAAAAAAAAACTGATATAGTAGTAGGGAAAGCTAGACTGGCATTTACCCTATAAAAGTTTATATATTCTCATATGACAAGAAAATAAATTATTCTCATTTATTCTTAGTTGTTGACATAGAATAAAATACAATTCATATTCATTCATCACGCAATATTGTTGGGGTAACTGAAAAGTAATTCTCAGCTTACTCTATATATTTGTAGTGAATGGTTATACCCTACATCTATATATTTTTCATGGGTATCATCCATTTCAAAATATGAATCCCAGCAGATGCTCTACAAAATCGTCGAAATGAATTGAAAGCCTGCATAAAAAGCTCGCGGCCTCAAAAGTTTGACAATAGGCATTAAAATAATATTACATTTTTTTTGCGCATTGGAAAATTAATATTTATATGAAGATTTTTTTTTTCATATCAGCAATATCAAATTGATTGAAAAATATAAACAGTGATTTACAACTATTATTAACATAATAAATGTAAAAAAGCAAAAAAATTAAAGAGGAAATGTATTTCAAATATCGCTTCAAAGAATTTGTTGAGAGTTTTGAATAGAAATTCGTATAAAATATTGTATTAAGAGTATAGCATTTAGGCACAATACGAATTTAGTCTTTATAGAAATTATCCCAGAGATGATCTAAGAGTGGATTAAATTTTTGGATAATTTAAACAAATTATTTAAAAAAATTTTGTACATATATTTCAATAATCTTGAAAGGAATTAAAAAATAAATATTACAAGCTCTTTAAAAAGCAAAAATATGAAAACTTACAAAGCAAAACAGAATTTTTATAAAAAATTGTTCATAAAATTCTTTTTACAACAGATTAAATATACAAAAAAAAAAAATAAATTTAAAAAAATCTATGCCTAGAAATTCCTATGGATTATTTATTTATTTTCCAACACTGATTAGACAGAGAGCATCAATCAATATTTTCCACAAAAGCCAGCACACCGCGGGGCTTTTGAAATATTAATAACTCTCTAAATTGTGCAGAAAACGCAATAAAATAAATGTTGAGCATAAAAAATATAAGCCATAATTTGATGGCATATAAAAAATTTGTTGGCCATGTTTATGATGATTTTCATCTTGATTTTTTTTCGCATCTCCAGTGCACATGAAATGCAAAACTTTCATTGCGTAACAAGTTTTTTGCGCCCTTTCTGCCATGTTTTTTTTTTTTATTATTATTTTTCTTTGTCATGTATTACACGTATGTAAATAACAAAAGAAACGAGGATAAACGTAATAAATTTTTAGTAGATTACAAAAATTTTTTCTGGATGTGTGTATGTGCGTTGTACAAAGCAAAAGACCAGGATGAGGGGATTTGAGGTTTCCTTTTTTTTTTTTTTTTTCTTGGTTTGAGCGCGCAGCTCAATTAAAAAACAGGCGCCATGCGCAACACAAAGGCTAAAAACAAATTTTTGTATGCTACAACAAAAGGATATATAAAATTTAATAATGTAAGGCTAGCAGCAGAGGCGAAGAAAAAAGTGAAAATAAAACAGAGGCAACAAAACGCAAAACAAAAACTGAGAAGGAAAAGAAATTCTATTTTTGGCACGCCGAAGCTTTAATACACTTATCGATGAAGAGCTTAGCAGTAATGGGTAAAGCACTTTGAATATAGTTAATAGTAGTAAAATTCAATATAGATAACTGTAAGAGTAATAAAAATAAGAAACAAAAAAATATTAAACTTGACACTTTTTATGTGGTCATAAAATTTAGTAGTTAAAAGTTGATTATATGATTGTTTATGTTCCACATAAAATAACGTTTAAAGAAATTACTTGAAAAAAAATATAAAAAGATCTTTAATGTAACATGAATAACAAATAAAACGAAAGCTTTAAATTCGGAGAAAATATCTTTAGAAAATAATCTGATGCAGACGTAAATAATTATTTTTTTTTTTAATTCTTTACATTTATTTTGAAACAAGAATACCCTATTAAATAGCAAAACAAAGCGAAGTGCCAGGGTCAAAATATATAAAGCCTGGTTTCCATAAGCGTTAACTCAGCTCCACCGCATAGAGCACCCGAGTGTTTATGTGTGCGGTGCTGTGTATTGTGTGTGTATGTATGTGTGTGTGTGTGAGTGCATGGGCGTGCTCATAAGTTTCTGTCCTTGTCTCTGTTTGTCGTGTAATTTGTTTTACTATTTCCTTTATTGAACAACAATTTGCATATACTTAAACAAGAACAATCATATTTTCCATATTTATTATTCTCTCCCTTAGCTCAGCGTCAATTTATTGAATTTTTTTTATTTTTAAATATGAGTTTTTAACTATCGAAAAATCTAAAATTTTAGGGCCACCCAGCGCCGCAGATCCTTATGGCACCAACACTTTCACCGGCTTGCCCAATGGCGCAAGTGCCGCAGCAGCCGCCTTTGGAGCCGCACAGACGCTGAATGCCAGCGCCTTCCAAGCAGCCGCAGCGAGCGTGGCAGGCAAACAGATCGAGGGTAAGTGAGCGTACAGTGAATGCTCCATAATGAGAAATTTGGGAAATCAGTCACAAATTGAACTTTGATCTAATTACACGCCAGTCAGTCAATCAGCATTATTCAAATCGCTGATGATAATGTGAAGTATATAAACATTTAGTCATTAGTCTGATCAACTGTCAATAAGTCATTAATAAGTGTTAATCTATATGAAATATGGCGGGATCACTAATTGAATGAATCATTCGATAGACAGACTAATCGATCAGTTAAGTAGCCAGTAATTCTAGACTTGTATTACAGCACGTTAATCACTATTTACTATAGGTTAATCAGTATGACGCATAAATAAAGTGTCAGGTGATCTATCAAAAGAATGTAGTTAGTCATGGCTATGGATATGGACTTAGATAGTCAAATAACCAATAATACAATGCCTTGATCAATGAATCAATAAAATGGAAAGACAATTAATAATTCTAATTCCGATTTACTATCATAGAACTTGTCGAAATTTGAATTTGTTCAAATGCTTTAATCAGTTATCCAACGTCCCAATTCCATTATGGAACATTTCACTGTACTACAATTATCAAAAAATATTCACATATATTAATTATCTCTTCTTCAACTTCAGGTCCCGATGGCAGCAATCTGTTTATCTATCATCTACCTCAGGAATTCATAGACACCGATCTCGCTTCGACATTTTTGCCCTTTGGCAATGTGCTATCGGCCAAAGTGTTTATCGATAAGCAAACAAATTTATCGAAATGCTTTGGCTTCGTCTCCTACGACAATCGGCATTCAGCAGATGCGGCCATACAAGCAATGCACGGCTTTCAGATAGGCACAAAACGCTTGAAGGTGCAGCTAAAGCGGCCCAAGGACTCGGGCAAGCCCTACTAAGCAGCTAACTGGGCGTAATGAAACGTCCGCACACAACACAATATCCAAAACACAAATAGATAGAGAGTAGTTCCATATTGTGCCTTTTAGCGTGAAATGTTTTCGAAACCAAAGGACCAATTACTAAAAAAAAATGTATCTAATGTTAAGCAAACACCAAAAACAAAAAATAACTGGGGGCACAAATCAACAATTTCTTTCAATGCACAAAATAAAAAAAATAAAAGTGGATAAAAGCAAACAAATAGAAATATTCACACAGAAACCAACCAAAGAAGTAGCTTAAAAGTTGCATACTTTTGTTGTAATCACTTTTGCTGAAAAAAATAACAATTTCTAGTGCATTATATTCAATATTCATGTGGTTGGCAAAACAAAAAACTTAAAACTAAAATAAAAAAGTTAATAAAAACTGGAAAAACCAACATAAAACTGAGCTGCGTTGTGGCGCCAAAGTATTTTCAAAGCCAAATAGTTAAGCAAAAATGAAAAAAAAAAAATAAATAAAAATTATGGAAAAATCAATGAAAAATTTGCAATCAAAAATCACATAGTAAAAAATACAACAAAATATTATACTTAATTAATTTGTAGTTTTTAGCAATAAAACAAAAAGAGGTAACAAAAAATTGTGCTGGATTTATATTTGGATAAAGAAAAATGTTTGATTGCAAACCAATGTCCAGAGTAGCTCTGATAAATATTTATATATATATATTCAACTATATATATTTATATTTATTTATATTTATATTTATATAGATAAATATATATTTATATATATTAGTAGACATAGTTCTATGGCACACAAAAACATTCGAAATTCCGTTCGTAGCGCGCACACACTGCAATCTGAAAAAAAAAGCTAAATCAACTTTAAGAATTAGTTACATGAAAAGAGAGAAATCCTTGCAGCTACTTAGCTTTAATAATTTCACACAATATATTTCTTATGCCTGTCGTACTATAAATAAATAAAAAAATAAAAAAAACAATCCTAGAATATTGTTTCTTAAACATAACCTAAGCAAAAATTATAAAATAATTATTACTTCATCACCAACAACAGTCTAAACCTATTCTATATATTTTACTTCAATAGTTATAAACTATTCTGTTAATTCATGCAATTTATGATTAAAAAAGAAGTGTACTTAAATTACATCAATTTTACATAAAACAAAAATATTAAATAATTGATCTAAAGTTTTATTAGCTGTTTAGTGAATATTGAAAGTTAATTTTATGAATATTTTAATATAAATGCAAAACAAGCGAACGGTTCAATAAAATAAAAAATAAAAAAAAACAAACAAAAAAGATTTCACATCGTATTTATTTGCTGAGTGAAAATACTTTTATGCTGTGCAAGGAGCGAAGTTCTTAACGCTTTGGTTGAGGGATCTCAACACATTTATGCGATTGTCTGTGCATTTTTTATGTGTCCTGACAACTCAACTGGGCGCTGATAGCCCAAAGGAGTCGCTGAGGTGGCCAACGAGCAACATAAATCAAAAACTGCCAGCAGCCACGCCTCGCATCGTCTCTCGCTTACATCAGTTCTGGCGTTGCTGCTGCAATTCAAATGCTGGCGTTAACGCATGAAATATGCATATGTTTATATGGAGGGGGCGGGGGAAGGCAGGATATGTTTGACTCTAAGGATGCAGTTGCTGTGCAGATGTTCGCTGCATTCCTTGCCATTTTTTATCCGCACCCACACACGCACACACTCTACTTGACCCCTAGCACAGTTTTATAGTTTGGCAGGTCAAAGCAAACATTGCTCAAACTTGAATCTGTTGCCTGTCAGAGCCTCGCCTGCTCGTCTCAAAACTCAGTCTGGTCGAGCTTGTGCAACGTAGCACAACAAAACGAAATAATAAATAAAAAATAAATCAAAAATTAAGAATTATTTTATGCTATTAAGGCGAAATCAAAATGGCGGATAAAGATAGAGAGAACGAAGAAGAACCTCCACAGCGACCAGATCGCGTTGATCAGGCCACACAACATTCAACTCGTCGCCCACTGCCACCGCCACGCCCACCGCGTATGCCAGATGAAGAGCCGCCGACCCCTAAAGCTCGCCATGTGGTATTACCACAGTCAGTTGAGGGTACCAACGACATTAACACTGCAGGCTCGCCCACTCCTTCTGTCCATCCGCTGCCTACAGAGGCACCTCCGCCACCGCAAAAGACTGGTATCGCACGACTATTCAGGCGCAAAGATAAGCAAATCTATGATGGAAATCGTGGCGAATCAACTACAGAACCTGAAGTACCACGTAGATCAATATCGGACAGACGAGACGGCATGAGAACGAAAGCCTCGCGCATTCTCTACACCACCGACGAAGAAGTGCGCGAAGCTCTCATGGAATTTGCCGTCTTTATCATATTTCTCATCTTGACTTCTTTGGGTGAGTGAAACAATTATATATAAAATGAAATATGGGAAGTGCTTAAAATAATGTTATTTTTGACAATTTAATTGAACAGCTATCACTTAACAGTTTTAGTTTAACATTTGTAATTTAACAGTTTAATGCTAACAGTTTAACTAAGATAGTTATAATATGACTTTATCTTTAAGGTATTCTTTTAAAGTTTAATTTTAATATTTCAATGTACAAATTTGTTCTTTAAATCTTTTTATATTTTGTTTAATCTAAATATTTATATTCTGTATTCAATACCCATTGCAGTCACACTCTCGGTTCGGCACTCGTATATGTTCTATTTTAACGATACGATCAAAAAACTTTTCACAACTCGTGATATGGTTATTGCGCCCTCGGTTACTATATCATTTGAAAAGATTCTGACAATACCAGACTTTTGGGACTATATTGTGTACAACTTTTTAGTAAATATGCACGGCGATATGACTGGTTTAAATAGGAATATGGAAGAAATCGATACTCCAGAATCACCGCAACCTGGTGGCCCTCAACCTCCCCCCAATAATGAGGGCCGTAGAAGTTCAGATGAACGTCAATCATATGGTATCAATTCGTCAAATCTATTGGGTAGAGTATTTTTGCATGAGAATCTATTGCTGGGACCGCCACGCCTACGACAGATACGTGTGCGCAAGGATAGTTGCTATGTGAACGATGCCTTTATACGATACTTCAACACCTGCTATGCGGCTTATTCACCTGCGGCAGAAGAGATTATTAACGATCACATGGGCGCACCATTTAAATCGATGAATGACTTGGACTCGACTCCATTGTGGACACACTTGAATTTCTATCGAACTGGCGGCTATACCGTCGACTTGACATTTAGTAAGATTGAAAATCTAAGGATTATCAAAAAATTAATAAATCAACATTGGTTGGATCGCGGCTCACGTCTTTGCGTGATCGAGTTTAATCTGTATAACGAAAATACAGATATCTTTCAAAGCGCCAAGTAAGTCGTTAGAGAGGGAATTTTAAATAAAGTATATGTAAATGTATTTTTTAAGTTAGATATTTTAATGTCGATCTAGAACAAACAGACGGATGTATTTTTTATTTTTTAAATATTTATTTTTTATTTATTTATTAATTTAATTCAATTTATTTTCCGCTTTTAGATTTATTGCGGAAATACCGCCCACTGGCGGTGTCCTACCACAAAGTCAGCTGCAGACCGTAAAGCAACACTCGTTTTTAACTGATCGAAGTCTAGCCATGACCTGTGTCGTTATATTTTGGTATATTATGGTTGTATACTATACCATATCGGAATTATCTGCAATACGTAAAATTGGACCCAAGAATTATTTTAAGTCCATAATGAATATACAGGATTTACTTATATTAGTCGTAGGTGTCAATCTCCCAAATCTCACTACAATTTACTCCATAATATATTATATATATATATAGTTTTCATATTCGGCTATGGTCTATAATATTTGGCACATGTTCAAGGTGAATGCACTGGTGAAGGAATTGAAGAGCCACGAAGAATACCTAAGTTTGGATACTTTGTGTTTATGGAATACCATCTATGTAGATATGATGGCAATTTTGGCATTTCTCGTTTGGGTTAAGATCTTTAAATTTATTAGTTTCAACAAGACGCTCGTACAGTTTACAACAACATTGAGACGCGTAAACTATCTAAATTTATATGCAAATTTTTCGCTATATTTATGTATAATGTTTTCTTATATTTAGTGCTCGAAGGATTTGGCTGGCTTCAGCCTTATGTTCGGTATTGTATTTCTGGCCTATGCCCAGCTGGGTCTGCTACTATTTGGCACTAAGCATCCTGATTTTCGCAATTTTCTGACATCGATTTTGACCATGATACGCATGATTCTCGGCGACTTTCAATACAATCTCATTGAGCAGGCTAACCGAGTGCTGGGCCCCATTTACTTTCTCACTTACATTCTGCTGGTCTTCTTTATTCTACTGGTAAGTATTCAGATATTTAATATATAAACTATACTTAAAATTATTTACATTTCTAGAACATGTTCTTGGCCATCATCATGGAGACATACAACTCGGTGAAAAGTGAAATTACTCAGGGTCGCAGTCAGCTAGGCGCCTATGTCTATAAGAAAATTTCAGCTTTCATTTATATGATTAGACACTGTGGACGCAAGCGTCAAAGTCGACCTACGCCACAGCCGGCTGAAGGCGAAGATGTTGACCCAGATACCTCTGGCAATCCTTATCAACCTAAGGAAAGAGTTCATTTACGCAGAAATCTGACGGAGGCCGAGTAATAATAAAATATAGCTATAATTTATTTTTGTGTAATTGTAATATATATTATTTTTCAATAGGGCACACTATTTCGCAGATGTACCCAATGAAGTTAAGAATAAGGATATGTATCGGTATGCAACTAAACACTTCTATATATATATATAAGAAATTCATCATTTTCTCTGCATTTAATTTCAGTCTCAACAATCGCGTTGCTTTGTTGGAGGAAATTCTAGAAGAGCTCGTTACCAATATGGATACCATATTGAAGCGTGTGGAAAGCGAAATTAAGAAAAACAAATGAAATATCTGGAATTTATGTAGTTTTCTATGTTCAATATTTAAATAAATTCAAAAACACAAATAATTTAGTTATTTATTCCACTTTAAGCCACTATCGTTGAGTAAACATTAAAATAAACAAAATTCAATTAATTAAGTTCCACTCGCTGAGCAGCAGCAGCAGCAGCAGCAGCAGCCAAGCGAAGAAACCACAAAAACCTCCCAGCGCTAATCTCTGCCAAATCTGCCCTAACGTAAGTTTCAAAACGTTGCCACCTAATGTATATTTAGTTAGAGAACAAAATGCGGACCAGGACCAAAAGGACATGTGGCCCACGTGCGGGACGCAACATTAAGTATCTGGCGTTTAGAACCAGGTTACCAGGGACCAGGATACAAACACTTCTCGCCACCATGTTGCGGTTGTGGCACGTGTGTATGTGTATGTGTGTGGCAAGCAGTAACATCTGTGCTGAAATCCAAAGGATGGCAGAGATATGAAATGATTTGTATATACAAATTGCATTTATAAAATGTATAAATCAGGTAACCAAAATTCAAAAGAAAATAGGAAATTTTCATAATATTTAAAGTGTGATTAAATCAAAATAGATAGTAATAATTAACAGGAATTAATTATAAAATTGATTTATATAACGTTTAAATGCAGGCCAAATGAAAATTTAAAAGGAACTAGTGAGCAAATTATAAAATATAAAAAAAAAAAAAAAGAATAAATCAATTTAAAAAATAGTTTAAATAAAAATAGATCAAGATAAATATAAATTTGCTATAAATTGTAATAAAATATGTTAAAAATGTTAAATAATATACGAGCATCAAGATAACAGAAATGATTAATTTCAGTGAAATCTATACAAATATGGAATAAGTAAACTTTTTACATATCCAATAGATTTTACTTAACAAGCATCCACTCGTATTATTCCACTTTTGTAAATACAAATACAAATACAAAATACAAATTGAAAAGTTGCGTCGAGGCTCAACATGGACAACAGCTATGTAAATACAAAAGCGAGCAGAGAACTGAAGCAGACAGATTGCACTGGCAGCACGGCAGTCATCGCTGCCGCGCCGCTGCCATCAATTGCCACTTGAAAAGGCGCCAATTGCCACAGGATAACTAACGGGCGGCAGTGCGGCATGTGGCAATGCCATAATTACTTACCTTTATGCTTTATGCATGCACAGAAAATGTTAAAATGTTGCTGCTGCTGCTGCTGATGCTGCTGCTTCTGATCATCATCGTGATGCAGATGGCGATGATGATGCCGGGCAGTTGGCAGCGGGCCAGTTGAAGTGGCATTGCCCACTCTGTCGCTTTTTCCCGCCTCCACATAATGTACAAATATGTTGGCCACTTGTGCATTCAATGGGCCTGCAATTCGCCCAAACAACAGCAGCGAAAGCGAAAAAAAGCCAAAAATCTAAATACTCAACTAGAAAATTCCCTGCTGTGAGCAAAGCATGAACGAGATTCAAGCTAAGAATACTTACATACAAACATACGTTTACGTACACACGACGAAATGTACAGCAATTGTACTTCTCCTTCTCTTCACGTTCTCTGTCATATACTGTAACAGGAACATTATACCCCATATTAATGAAAGACGTTGAGCACAGGGTATAGAAATATTCGTAAAGTGGCTGCACACAAGCGCAAGCAAAATGAAATTGACGCGTAAATATTAAAACAGGTAAATATAAAATGAAATGGCAAAAATTACAACTGCTTTTCTGCTATTTGCACACAACATAAATCAACAATGCTTTAAAGATATCAATTCTATTAATACATACATATGTAAATACATACATATTTACATATACACACAAATCAATACTTATACAATACTTACATATACTTATTTGTAATTGTATTATTTTAGTTTGCTTTGCTTTACTATTTGTCCTCTCGCCATAACTCACTCTCATGTTATGTTAACATCTTATATTTTTGTTTTGTATAAGACTGTTAAACTTTAAAATGGCAACTTTACAGCAATCCGTTAAAGCTGCTTGCGCTTTAACAGAAAACTGTTAAACGCCAAATACCATTGAGGCAGCATAAAAACAATTTAAGCAGCTTAGCAACCGCTGATTTAAAAAAGAAAAAAAAGTGTATACATCAGGACAAAAGGATAATGCGTAATTAATTGACCATAAGTTAACCATTAATTAAACGCACAACTCATTAACAGCAAAGAGATATTAATCAAGCATGTTTTTTTATGCACGCACTTTATTAACACCGTCATCATTTCCAATACTACAACACTTATCAAACAAAGCATTATATTTAATGAGAGCATTTATGTAGGTAAACAATATTATAATTTATAAACAATCATTTAACTCAATCCATTACGAAATGAAAGTGAAACAGTTTCGTTTTCATAAAATTAGATCATAAACTGGAACTGGAACTGAAAGTCAGCCCATTGATTCAGCTGCTTTCATCCTACAACATAGAAGAGAAGAGCGCAGTACCGCTCTTAACATTTACAAACAATGGCAATTCAATTAACTGAAGAATATCATGAGAAACAAAACAAAATCTTCAGAAAAGACCTACAGTTTATACAGTTTATATCTTAAGTCGCGTGCTATATTTGATCTTCCGTTTCTGTGCATTTGGATACTTTAGAGTACAATGCAAATACAAACAAATTATATATTTGTCAATATGAGCGCTTTCAAAAATTCGTTACTTGGTTTGTCAAAATAATTCTGTTACTTCTGGATGGCCCCAATTATATTACTATAATGATATATATTCATGTATATTTCTTACGTGTACTGGTTATCATTTTTATGTAGATCTCTTATATTGTTGCAATGTAAACTGGCAGATTCTAAAACTATTGATATTCCAGCATAGCTGGAAAAAAAAGTGCGTGCTCGGTGGCTGTAATCAACAAAGTGTTAGAAATACATACGACTATGATATCATCTTTTCACTATTCATATTTCACAATTGAAAATAATATACTTATTACATTTTTTTTTTTTTTAATTTGCATTTACAATTATTCAACTATGGAATCAATTCAAGAAACACGAATATATCCTTGTTCCTCGATATCATATAATATTATTTGAACTCATTTATTGGGCGTATTTTCTGTACCAGTTGACACTAATTGCCTGGCACCGAGTGTTACTTAGTTCCATCAAAAGTTATACTAGTGGAATGCGAAATCGTAAACGACTAATTCATATATATAGAATGTATTTTCGTATATGCGAAGTGCACTGCGAGGTTACACACCTCTGGTTGAGTGTATCTGGCGCCCTCTTCAATTGTATTATAATGCTATCAGCAGACATTTCGGATGAGTTATTTGACGTGATCTACCAAGAAAAGAGTACTACGGAGAAATGGCAATATTTCGTCACGTTGAAAATGGGAAATTGTGTGGCTCCATTTCTAAAAGTGTTCCTGTTAGGCCAATGTACTCATCGTATCGAAAATCTAACCAAACGTCTGAGTCAAGAAATGTATATAATTGAACTGCATTACGGGTCGGGATCGTCTAATAAACATAAATTCAGTAAAAAGTATTTGTATTCAAAGCTGCTGGAATGTCAGGTAAGAATTTTTACATTTCTACAGATCAGTTAACATTTCATCATTTACAGTTCAACGGCTTCTGTTTAGAGCAACACATCTGTCCCATCAGAAATCACATATGGCACAAGGGACAATCGATTAATATTGAATTTCTATTACAATATGTATGGATCGCTTTCCTGAATGCAATGTCTACTTTACAGTACTCTCTAGCAGAGAAAAAGCCCTTTGATTAAATTTATTAATATAGTACTAAGATTAAAAAATAAATAAATTTAAAAATACGGATTTAAATTTTTTTTTAAATTTGATAAAGCTTTTTATTTTTAATTTAAAATGAAGATAGAAATATATATATGTACAAAATTATCATATTAATTTTAAAATAATAAATACGATCTATTGTTCTACCATATACAGAAATTAGATCCTAATAGCATTTTTCATTCCTTAAAATTATTTTAAAGAGAATAATTATTTTTTGTTATTAAAAAAAAGTTTTATGTATTTTAATTATCTTAATTAGCTATCCCAGCAGAGTAAATATACATTTTTTGTGTCGAAGTTCAATTGAATAGAAAAACTTGATCCAATACCCAAATGGAATATATTATTAGGCATAATTATAGAAGTTATGTTGTTCATTAAGTATAATTAAGAGAGCATTTATGTAGGTAAACATTATCACAAGTTATAAACACTCATTCAACTCAATCCATCACGAAATGAAAGTTAGATCATAAACTGGAACTGGAACTGGAACTCAACCCATTGAATTTAGTTGCTTTCATGCTACAACATAGAAGAGAAGGAGTACCCTTCTTAATATTTATAAGCAATGGCAGTTCAGTTAACTGAAGAATATCATAAGAAACAAAACAAAATCTTCAGAAAAGGCCTACTATTCCACAGGACAGTTAATATATTAAGTCGCGTGCTATATTTGATCTTCCGTTTCTGTGCATTTGGATACTTTAAGTATAATGCGAATACAAACAAATTATATATTTGTCGGTATGAGCGCTTTCAAAAATTCGTTACTTGGTTTATCAAAATAATTCTGTTACTTCTGGATTACGTCAATTATACTTATATGATACTACATATTTTTCTATATTACTATCGCGATATACGCCTACATAGTACTGGTTATCATTTTTATGTAGAACTCTTATTTTATTCCAATGTTAACATGCAGATTCTAAAACTATTGATCTTCCTGCATAGCTGGAAAAAAAGTGCGTGCTCGGTGGCTGTAATCAACAAAGTGTTAGAAATACATTCGACTATGATATCATCTTTTGACTATTCATATTTCACAATTGAAAATAATATACTTATTACATCTTTTTTTGAATTTGCATTCACAATTATTCAATTATGGAATCAATTCATGAAATACGAATATTTTCTTGTTCTTAAATATCATATAATATTATTTGAACTCATTTATTGGGCGTATTTTCTGTACCAGTTGACACTAATTGCCTGGCACCGGGTGTTACTTAGTTCCATCAAAAGTTATACTAGTGAAATGCGAAATCGTAAACGACTAATTCATATATATAGAATGTATTTTCGTATATGCGAAGTGCACTGCGAGGTTACACACCTCTGGTTGAGTGTATCTGGCGCCCTCTTCAATTGTATTATAATGCTATCAGCAGACATTTCGGATGAGTTATATGACGTGATCTACCAAGAAAAGAATACTACGGAGAAATGGCAATATTTCGTCACGTTGAAAATGGGAAATTGTGTGGCTCCATTTCTAAAAGTGTTCCTGTTAGGCCTATGTACTCATCGTATCGAAAATCTAACCAAACGTCTGAGTCAAGAAATGTATATAATTGAACTGTATTACGGGTCGGGATCGTCTAATAAACATAAATTCAGTAAAAAGTATTTGTATTCAAAGCTGCTGGAACGTCAGGTAAGAATTTTTACATTTCTACAGATCAGTTAACATTTCATCATTTACAGTTCAACGGCTTCTGTTTAGAGCAACACATCTGTCCCATCAGAAATCACATATGGCACAAGGGACAATCGATTAATATTGAATTTCTATTACAATATGTATGGATCGCTTTCCTGAATGCAATGTCTACTTTACAGTACTCTCTAGCAGAGAAAAAGCCCTTTGATTACATTTATTAATATAGTACTAAGATTAAAAAATAAATAAATAAAAAAATAAGGATTTAAATTTTTTTTTAAATTTGATCAAGTTTTTCATTTTTAATTTAAAATGAAGATAGAAATATATATATGTACAAAATTATCATATTAAATTTAAAATAATAAATACGATCTATTGTTCTACCATATACAGAAATTAGTTCCTAAAACCATCTTTCATTCCTTAAAATTATTTTAAAGAGAATAATTATTTTTTGTTATTAAAAAAAATATATATATTAAAGTATTAAATTAATTAGTTATCCCAGCAAAGTAAAATTTTTTTTTTTTTTTTTATTTCAGCTTTTGTCTTAAACTCTACAGCGCATTTATAAGTATACTTTAGCTATTGGAGTGGCTAAATGCCTTTATTGCTATAAGTCTAATTTAAATTAGGTCAATTCTGAGATCCAAGGGGTGTGATCTTTTCAGCCTTCTGTTTATTGTGTTGTTAGTTAGATTGGCTGCAAGTTGGTTTGGGTGGGAGGATAATCTGTCCGCGTACCTTGTGCTGTGTCGGCCAATGAGCTCAGCAATTGTCGGCACCTCAAGGTCAGAGTGTAGTGTTCATGTCCTTAGTGCTTTGTCTTGTGTGGTTTGAACTTTGTTGATGTGAGTTCTTGCAGCAGACCCCCATAAAGGCATTGCATAGGTGAAGACAGGTGCGACTATTGCGTTGTATATATGCCTCTTACTACGTAGTGACAGGGGGCGATCGCTTCTTGGGATCCAGTCGAGTTTTTTTAATTTAAACTTGCACTTTTTGATTGTCTCACTTATGTGCGGGCCATATGTCAGTCTCTTATCCAGAGTAACTCCCAGGTACTTCACCTTGTTTGCTCGTGGTATTGGAGCTCCTAGAGTCACTTCGGGGCCTTCTAGTTGCAAATGTGATGTGCGTGGACTTTTGAGCATTGATTCTGATGCTCCAGCGAGTTAGCCACCGATTGAGATCCTGCAAGTATACTTGCATTTGACTAGAGGCTTCTTCAGGCGACTTGTTGCGACTCAGTATGGCAATGTTATCTGCGTACGTCGCTATGAGCATGTCGCTGTTACTGGGAGGAGCAAAGTAAATATACATTTTTTGTGTCGAAGTTCAATTGAATAGAAAAACTTGATCCAATACCCAAATGGAATATATTATTAGGCATAATTATAGAAGTTATGTTGCCCATTAAGCATAATTAAGAGAGCATTTATGTAGGTAAACATTATCACAAGTTATAAACACTCATTCAACTCAATCCATCACGAAATGAAAGTTAGATCATAAACTGGAACTGGAACTGGAACTCAACCCATTGAATTTAGTTGCTTTCATGCTACAATATAGAAGAGAAGAGAGGAGTACCGCTCTTAACATTTACAAGTAATGACAGTTCAATCAACTGGAGAATATCATAAGAAACAAAACAAAATCTTCAGAAAAGGCTTACTATTCCACAAGGCAGTTTATATCTTAAGTCGCGTGCTATATTTAATCTTCCGTTTCTGTGCATTTGGGTACTTTAAGTACAATGCGAACACAAACAAATTATATATTTGTCAATATGGGTGCTTTCAAAAATTTGTTGCCTGGTTTGTCAAAATTATTCTGTTACTTCTGGATTACGTCAATTATATTTTTATAATACTACATATTCATGTGTTTTATTATCGTGATGCACTCCCACATAGTACTGGTTATCATTTTTATGTAGAAGTCTTGTTTTGTTGCAATGTAAACTGGCAGATTCTAAAACTATTGATCTTCCTGCATAGCTGGAAAAAAAGTGCGTGCTCGGTGGCTGTAATCAACAAAGTGTTAGAAGTACATTCGACTATGATATCATCTTTTGACTATTCATATTTCACAATTGAAAATAATATACTTATTACATCTATTTTTGAATTTGCATTCACAATTATTCAATTATGGAATCAATTCATGAAATACGAATATTTCCTTGTTCTTAAATATCATATAATATTATTTGAACTCATTTATTGGGCGTATTTTCTGTACCAGTTGACAGTAATTGCCTGGCACCGGGTGTTACTTAGTTCCATCAAAAGTTATACTAGTGGAATGCGAAATCGTAAACGACTAATTCATATATATAGAATGTATTTTCGTATATGCGAAGTGCACTGCGAGGTTACACAGCTCTGGTTGAGTGTATCTGGCGCCCTCTTCAATTGTATTATAATGCTATCAGCAGACATTTCGGATGAGTTATTTGACGTGATCTACCAAGAAAAGAGTACTACGGAGAAATGGCAATATTTCGTCACGTTGAAAATGGGAAATTGTGTGGCTCCATTTCTAAAAGTGTTCCTGTTAGGCCTATGTACTCATCGTATCGAAAATCTAACCAAACGTCTGAGTCAAGAAATGTATATAACTGAACTACATTACGGGTCGACATTGTCTAATAAACATAAATTCAGTAATAAGTATTTGTATTCAAAGCTGCTGGAATGTCAGGTAAGAATTTTTACATTTTTACAGATCAGTTAACATTTCATCATTTACAGTTCAACGGCTTCTGTTTAGAGCAACACATCTGTCCGATCAGAAATCACATATGGCACAAGGGACAATCGATTAATATTGAATTTCTATTACAATATGTATGGATCGCTTTCCTGAATGCAATGTCTACTTTACAGTACTCTCTAGCAGATAAAAAGCCATTTGATTACATTTATTAATATAGTACTAAGATTAAAAAATAAATAAATTTAAAAATAAGGATTAAAATTTTTAAAAATAATTTGATAAAGGTTTTCATTTTTAATTTAAAATAAAGATAGAAATATATATATGTACAAAATTATCATATTAATTTTAAAATAATAAATAAGATCTTTTGTTCTACCATATACAGAAATTAGATCCTAAAAGCATTTTTCATTTTTATTTTATAACCTGAACCCATTAAAAATGGGAATTCCGGGTATAATGGTTTTGTGAAAATGTATGTAACAGGCAGAAAGATACGTAGCAGACCCCATATATTCTTGATCAGCACAAAAAAAACAAGTTGAGTAAGACATGTCCGTCTGTCCGTCCGAACGTCCCTCCGTCTGTATGAACGTCAAGATTTCGGACACTTCAAAAACTAGAGTTCTGAAATTTAACATGAATCCTCGTATGTTAGTTACGCAATACTAGAGACTTGCAATTTGGCAAACCGACACATTTGGATGCTCTTAATATATTCTGAAAATTTCATGAAGATCGTCCATCTAGAAATTGAGTTATAAGCGTCCAAAGTTCAGTCCAACACACCCCCAAGCCACGGAAGCAGCTGCGTGGTTAGCAGAGCGCGCGCTAATACGAGCGTAAAGAAAAAGAGTATCAGTTTCTTGAAGGGTTCGGGGTATCTCGTAGGAATATACTCAAATGGAATATATTATTAGGCATGATTATAGAAATTATGTAGCGCATTAATGTCGACATTATTTTTCATCACATCACTCATCATAGCAGCTCATCGAACTTACACTAAAGGGCAACCCAATGAAAACAATAAGCTTCAATATTCGATTAGTGCCTTTAAGCCTTCTGTTAAGCTTTGTCCTCTCCAACTCCTAACATTAAAGAGAAACGTTATCCGTCTTAGCCTACAAACAATGGCTGTTCAGTCAACTGAAAAACATCGTAAGGAGCAGAAGCAAGAGTACAGAAAGGAGTTATTATTCCACAGGACAGTTTATTTATTGACTCGACTTCTTTATCGCATCTGTCGTTTCTGTGCATTTGGATACTTTAAGTACAATACGGACACAAAAAAATTATATATATATCAAAGGAGATATTTTGCAAAATACTTAAGTTTGCTTGTGAAAATAATCTTGATTCTTCTGGATTATCTCAATTATACTTATGTGATATTTCGATTTGAAGCTCATTACCTTCATGACAGCACCTTAACTTCTACCGGGTATAGTTTTTATCTAGAATGCTTAATTTATACCACAGTTAATTGGCAGCTTATAAAGATAATAATATTCCTTCATAGCTGGAAAAATAATGAGTCCTGTGTGGCTGTGATCAACAAGGTATTGGATATGCATAAGACTATGATATCATCTTTTGACTATTCATATTTCACAATTGAATATAATATACTTGTGATATCTTTTCTCGAATTCGGATTCACTATTTTACAAGTATGGAATCAAATAATGAGACATCGTCGTTTGCTTGTGTTTAAATACCAAATAATATTATTCGAGCTCATTTATTGGATGTACTTTCTGTATCAGTTGATATTGATTGCCTGGCATCGGGTATTGCTCAGCTCCAGCAAAACTTGTAATAGCAGATTACCAAATCGTACGCGACAGATGCATATTTATAGAATGTATTTTCATATATGCGAAGTGCACCACGAGGTTACACAAATCTGGGTGAGCATATCCGGCGCCCTCTTCGCCTGTATTGCAATGTTATCAGCTGATATTTCGGAAGAGCTATATGACGTTATCTACCAAGAAAAGACCACTTCAGAGAAATTGACATTTTTCATTATGTTCAAAATGGGCAACTGCGTAGCTCCAATACTAAAAATTTTCATATTGGGCCTATGCAACAATCGTATAGAAAATCTAACGAAACGTCTGATTCAACAAATGTATATAATCGAACTGATTCACTGCAGCAGATCATATAATAATCTCGAGTTAATTCAGAGATGTCAATCTACAAATTTACTGGATGCTCAGGTAAAGCAATATATATTTGTTTTTCTTTTTTTTTCAGATCAGTTAACTGTTCATCTCATTTACAGTTCAACTGCTTCTGTCTAGAGCAACACATCTATCCGATTAGAAATCATATATGGCACAAGGGACAATCTATTAATACTGAATTTCTATTACAATTTGTATGGATCGCTTTCCTGAATGCAATGTCTAATTTACAGTACGCTCTAACAAATAAAATGTCTTGGAATCCATATTATTAATTTTTTAAGAACATTAATTTGTATGTTCGAAATAGGACTAGATTTTAGAAATCTAAAAGTTGAATAATGTATTAAAAGTCATTTAGAAAATAAGTGTGCATAAATGTGACATCATAATTTTAAAAAATTGAATAATAATTATATTAATATATAATAAGTCAAAAATAAATGTCAAATATTATAATAGTTAAAAAAAAAAGATGTAGACTGGCTAAATTAAAAATTGCAAAATTAACAAATATGAAGGCTCTAGTCGAGACGGCTCGACTACGAGATACCCTGAACCCTGCAAAAAAAGTGATACTCTTCTTCTTTACGCACTTATAAGCGCGCGCTCTGCTAACTGCTCAGTTGCTGCCTTGGCTTGTTGGTTGAACTTTGGACGAGCGACAAAATAGTCCTTTTTGTAAAGTCCTTAATTATGAAAACAAAAAAAAAAAACAAAAACAAAAAAACAAAATTTTAAATGACAACAAATATAAAATATAAAATAAATAATGAAAAAAAATAAATAAAATAAAATATATAGTAAAATAAACATTAGAAATAAAATAAATTAAAAGAAACATAAATGAAAAAAAAAAAAACAAAATATATTAAAATAAATGAAATGAATAAATAAATAAACAAATCATATGAATTCTCAAAACACATGAATTTTTTTATTTTATTATCTGAATTCTCTCTTCTACTCGCGCCATAATAGTTCTGAAAGTGCAAAGTTCAGTTTCAAAGTGCGACAAATATAATTACGTATAAAATCTACCCAAGTTCATTATTGAAATTATGCTGCCCATTATTGTCAACATTATTCATTACATCACGCTCTCATCGCGGCAGTTCCCTAAAATCGAAACTGAAACTGAACCTCACTCTACCAAAACAAGTTCACGACGATGGAACGTTTGGAACGGTTTCTGAACGAAGCAAGCATTCGAGTCTTAAGCAATTCAGTTTATTTGAGTTGTCGCTTTGCTGGCCTCGGCAGTTTCAAGTACGATTCGCAGAGGGAAAAGCTGTGCACGGCAAATGAATGTAGGATATTTAGAGGAGTCGTTAAGATCTGTTTGCTATGCATAGATAATTACAATGTAATTGGTTATTGTTTTTGTTTCATAACTATGTTTGATTCGCCTTTGGAGGCAAAACGTGAAGGTGTCGAGAATATTTTGTTCTTCATGACGTGGCTGATGAATAACTGGATGCTGTGGCAATTGTTTTGGCTAGCGCATTATCGAAAGTACAGTAAAGACTGTCAGCTAACGATTAATAACATAATCAAATTGAATAAAATGTTGCATTCGTTCTGTGGCAGCCGTAACTTCAGGACAAAACTCGATATACTACTGCTCTTTTATCTTCAATATGCCTTAACTACGCTGCAATTGAGAAACTTTTGGGATGTGTATTTTTGCCAAACGTACATCTTGCTCCTCTTCGAGGTCTACTTTTGTGCCTACTTTCTCTATCAGCTGCTACTAATGGCCTGGCTGGGAGCGCTGTTCAGAAAGTTAAGCAAATATTATCTAAATCCTCAAGAAGGACTCTTTCCCAGCTCACACGCACGTCGCCGGCTCATGCAGTTCTTCATGGTTTACATCCGCATCAATCGAGTCCATTGCAGTGTTAGCAAACTCTGGCAACGAGTACCTGGTGTGCTGTTTTTAATTATGTTCAAGCAAACTCAATACCTGATCTACAATATACTTCAAATGATCACTCATCAGCCCATCAATCAATTGAATGGTTTCGAATATTGTGTAGCGCCATTGCTAAAAATATGTATCCTCGTCGTGTGCAATAAACGCATTAAAATGCTCAATCGTCAGTTCAGAGAAAAACTCTTTCGCATTGAGATTCTGCATTGGCATTGGCTCGTATCGGGTGTGGAATCAGCAGTGGGTATACCATTTGCCAAGATTCTAAGTCGTAAGGTAAGTGATTGACATATGTGGAGGGAATATCACTAATGTGCAATTATTTTCATTCCTTACAGAACTCTTACTTTTATTTCCGGCAGCAGGCAGACCCAATGGAAACTTTCAATTTAAAAACGAGTTTTCATACAAATTTTCAATTTCTTTTCTTCTGTACTTCAATTTTGTATTTAAAATTGTATTTATTAGTTTCAAATAAACTTTAATTAGTTTTTTAAATTATTTTGTATTATATTAAATAGACTTTATTAAGTGCAATTAAAAATATATTCTGTTATTAAGAGATGCATATATTAAATGAAAATTAGTTGACTATACAAATGTAAGATGAAAGAGAGCATCAAGCATTCAAAGTAAAACCATAAAATCGATTTTTTTTTTTTTTTTTTTTTACTGAAGAAGAACAAACTTTGAAAGGAAAAAAAAAAGAAACTTTGTAAGAAAACTTTAAAATTCTGTTTTTTTTATTGATGAGCTATAACAGATATAGCTGTGCACGTTTCACCATAGCTCCAATAGTCATATCTATATTTTTGCACTTTGATCATATTTTTTGTGCCGTTATGACGTTGATCTATTTGAATATAGCTTTTCAATTTAATACATCTAGCTAAAATAGCTTGCAAATATAAATAGACTTTTTATGAATAGAGTGAACTGATGATTCATTACTTCCAGTTAAAGTAAATGCAAAATTGTATTGATTATCAAAATCTACAAATTTGTATAGATTCACAAATTATTTTAATTAATTTTTGCATAGCTTTTATACACTCACTTCTATATCCATCAAATACAATACAGCCATATCATCTTTAATATCTGACGTATTCTACGTTCAGTTTAAACATTTAAATTTTTATTTATATTCAAAATAATTTCTGCAAAGTAAACATTTTTTATTAACCAATAAAAAGGCTTTAAAAATGTATATAATATTTTTTATATTTTTTATATATTCTTTTTGATCAATAAATATATTAGCATGCGTGTGTATTGCATCCATTTAATACTCGTACTTACTGCAAATATTGATAATAATTTAATGGGCGCTCTTTCAACTCGCTTAAGGTAATGCGCTGCTCTTTTAAGGCATGTTGAGAATTATATTCGAGAGCAATGAAAATGATGGCTTACAAGGCTAAAACACTTAAGATTAGATAACTAGGCTAGTTGGGCTGGGGCCTTTACTTCATCAGCGTCGTCGTCGACGGCGTTGGCGGCAACAGAGATAATTTCTCAAACTTGGGCATCGTTTGGCCAGCGGCGGGCAGCTCAATCAACTCGGCATCTGGATTATTTGGATAGTTGGGATTGGCGGCGGCCACATAGTTAACGGCAATATCATTGGAGAGATCCACGGGTGCAAAGTTCTCATAGATGTCAATGTGATTATTCAAATCGTTGTCGGGATCTGCAGCTGCAACTGCTGCAGCATCCTCATCCAGGGTCGCCCATTCATCGTTGAAGGTGTCGCTCATCTCCACGGATGTCGCATGCTCATCTTCATCGTCTGAGGACTCCAGTTCCTCGCGTTCTCTGTACAGCTGCTCTGATTGTGGCGCGGCCAACTCTTCGTCCAATGTGTCGCCAAAGTTTTCAATGGCCGCCAAGGACTCGGGCTGCGACGCATTATGACTGTCGCTGTCGCTGTCTGGCAGCGGCATTTCCGTTTCCTCATTATGCGCCATTGTGTCGGCATCTTGAGCTTCGGCCATCTGCTGCTCCACCTCCAACTCCAACTCCAACTCCTGCTGCTGCTGTTGCTGCTGCTCCTCCTGTTTCAATTCAGCCATTGGCTCGGCCATTATGGTTTGCACAGTCTGTTTGATGTCTGTGGCGTCTGCGATGGTATCCAATGCGGCGTCTGCTACAGAGGCAAGTGGGCTTGTGGCTGTAGTTTCTTTTGTTCTTGTGCTCTGTGTTTAATGAGTGGCGGGTGCATCATTGTGCGTAGGTGAATATATATGTGTGTGCGCGTATGTATGTATAAATAAATGAAATAAAAGTTTGTATTACTTTAGAGTTTGCCAATTATGTGAATAGATTTAGTAAAAGCGGTCGCCACATGCTGATTTATTAAAATTTTTAATTTAAGCAAAAAAAGAAAAAAATACTTAAAACGAAAAAACTTACAGCACAGACAGTTGCTATTCTATACACAAGATCGTACTAAAGCGCTGTCAAGCAAAGCTTTATCTTTTATACAAGCGCCAGCTGACTCATAAGTGAATAACTATTAAGCTGCGCTTGAACTCAAGGAATGAGAGAGAGAGAGAGGAACAGAGAGCGCACGGTATGTTCAACATTGTTCTGTTAGTCAACTGCGTTTCTTAGCAGTGCTTTATTTCCTTTTCATTAACATTCGCTCCTCATCACATTTACACGCTCTACATTTCATTTAGCATTATGCTGTTACTCTAAGCAACGCTTAATTCGCTTTCGGTTAACATTCGCTATTAATTACGCTCACCCGCGCTTACTCTCTAAAACATTATTCTGTTACTCAATTGCCTTCTCAAGCAGCGTTTTATTCCCTTTACATAAACAGCGCTCACCATCACTCTCACCCGCGCTCACTCATACATATTCAACTCTCTTTCTGTTAACGGCGCTCGTCCCCTCTCGCTCACACTTGATCAACTGGTTTTCTAAGCAGAGCTTTATTCCCTTTGCACTTACGTTCACTGTTCTCTCGCTCTCACTCTCGCTTTTGACAGCCTACGTAGCGTTCATTAACATTTCTGCTTATTATGCATCGGCTCACGCATGATTCACCTTCGGTCTGATAACAATTCGCTGAATTCTATTTATATACACCTTGCCGAATAGAAATTAGCATGCAAAGAGTAAAGCGCCCCCGGTCTGCCATTCATGCGATTTTGTTGGTCACTCGGTCGAGATCATTGTAACCGTGACGTCACAAGTTCATTTGTTATTATTGCAGATGACAGCTGCTCTCAGCTTTTTTTTTCAATTTCAGATTGATATTATATGGCACTCTGCCGTATGTAATTGTACAAATTCTCAGAAATTTGTATTAATAATACAAAATGCGCATTAGCTGTCGCAACGCTTAGTTTATTTTTATTTGCGACGCTCACTTAAGTTTTTTGGATGTTTCTTATTATATAACTGGTTGTCGGGCAGTGCAGGGTTATACGAACACACAAATATAACAAATATATACATACATATAACCTATAGCAGATTCTCAGATGCTGAGCAAGATTGAGTCACGTTTATAACGATTGTTTCCGGGGAAATTCACGAGAATTTAGCTTGTGTTGGCGCTTAGTCTATAGAATATGCTATGCAAATTTATTGAGTAATTGCAATGAATAAATATGCGAATATTTGAAGAGAATACATTAATCAATTTATATTATTTACATTTAATATAAATAATACAATTTTTTTTTTTAATAAATTCAGTACCTGAATTATTTCAATTTTTCAATTTATATATTAATTTAAATTTGTATTTAATTTAATCTAATTTCAAAATACAAATATATATACATACATGTATTTATAATTTTTTATACTTTATAGAATCTTGAGAATTAATAGTTTTATAATTTAAACATTTTATTTTAATTTTTTAATTTTTAATTGTTTAATATTTTGTTTTTTTAACATGTAAATTTTTTTATATTTTTTTAATTTTTTAATTACATAAATATTATATTTATTTTATATAAATAAAAATGTTTATTTTTATTTTTATATTGAGTTTATATTATTTTTGTATAAACAACTTTTTAATAGATTAAAAAACTTTGTTATAATCTTTATTCTCCTATACTTTATTAGTCAATGAAAGCTTTGCAGTAAACCTAATCTCTGATTGAGGACTTCACTTTTGAGCAGTCTTTTAAGCAACAGCAGAACTTTAGCAATTTATGACCAATTTTGAGCAGCCCCTGCCCCTGCCCCTGCCCCTGCCCCTGCCCCTGCCCCTGCCCCTGCTGCTCCACTCCACTCATACGTATGAAAATTTGTTCGCAGTTTAACGCTCTATTTTACGCTGCATATTTGATGTGTGTTGTGCACAGTTCACACAGTTCGCACAGCTCTCGTTGCGATTTTGCTCATTTCACGCACACTTTGTAGCACGCATACTGCTTCGGGACCCGACCCCATACATGCGTACACATACGTAAGCCCCCCCTTAGTTTTAAATAGCGCAGAAAAAATAGAGCTGGGCACATAACAAATTGAAATGCAAGTGCACAAAGTAATTTTTACAAAGTTATGAAGGGCTTTCGACATACATATGCGGTTTAAATATATTTCTGTGTGTGTGTATATAAAAATAAATACTATATAAATAATATTTGCACAGTTTTTTAATAGGAAAATATTAATAAAATATTGCATACACAAGTACGTCGAGTTTTGGGACTGTTTGTGCCAAGCGACAGGCAAATGCAAATTGCTTAACAGCCTTCAATAATTTTGCAATATTTCCGCCAGGGGCTTAAAAACATTGCATTGGCAGGCGTAGCTACCCCCAAATGCATTCAGTGGGGGGTATACTTTGTGTGCTACTCTATATTAATATTTATAACCATGCATTTTACATATATTCCAAATAAATGCATCAACTGAGTTTGGGGTGCCAAAAACCGCAGCTTTCAATATCCGCATAAGAGAAACAAATGTTTAAAATAAATATATATGTATATATATATATATTTATATAGTAGTTATATATCGCTGCATAAATTGAATAAATTGTGTGACTTGTGCTTTTCCGATCCACAAAACGTTTTCCATTATTGCAACATTTTAAATTTGTTGCAATGTTGACATGTCGCACTTCGGCTTTAAAGCTGTTCATAATTTGCGCATTGCATATTTTTTTTCGCTCATTTATTAATTTTGCGTTGATTTATGTCATTATGAAGAGAGAAAAAATACATAAAATGCAAAATATGTAACAAGAAGCAAATTTTCAAAAACGGGCATACACGACTGCGTAATACTGGCACTGAATTTAATAATAATTGACAATAGAATATTACTCAAAGTAGTCAAATAAAACAAGTTTTAAACTCACGTTTACATATTACTTATTTTATATATTATTTGATTAATATTTATATTTTATTCAAATATTGTATTGCCTAGGGAAGCTTGAGAATACTCGACGAAAATTGGATCAATCTGTTGTTATTGTATAATATTCTAAGATTATTTATTGCGGTTTTCAGAGAACAGAAAAGAGAAAATCTTTATTCTAAATTCGAATTCGAAGCACAAAAAATAAAATCAAAGTTTAACAAGCCAATATACTCTACTTTCAACTATCAAACTCTACAAAAAAAAAAAAGAAAAAATTAAATAAAAATAAAATTTAAAAATAAAAAAAGATTTAAATGTCAACACGCAAAATGCTCGCAAGTCGCGTGCTCGTCGAATTCGATACAATAAATTCTCATAAATATAACACGGGCATGGGCATGGTCACGCCCACGAGCAGTGGCGAGAAACGCCCAAGACAAGGATTTATGCGCTTGGCGCACATGACTTTTAATATAAATTAATTTTTATTATGGCTAAAAGTAATTAATGGACTTGAAAAACCCGCATATATGATGCATGTACCGTTAAATTGCTGCAACAACTGCAACGTGTTGCAAGGGCTGAGCACAGAGCAGGTCGCAAAAATACAATTTATAACGCTAAGGACTGACAATCATGTTGTAAAATTAATGGATAAAGGGAATTGCCTTTTAAGCAAAGTCTAAGCTGATTAAAATTATATAAAAATGTGCATTTCTAAAAAGCCAAAAGGAGATTAGAGAAATTATATTATATATTATTTACTCTTTTTCATAATTTTTGTATTCAGGTTGCAAAGTTCATGAAAATAATTTTTACTACTGACGAATATTTTCAAACTCCATAATAAGGTATTTAAAAACTTTTTAAATGTCAATTCTTTGTTATTCATTTTAAAGTTTTCCCTTAAAAATATAGCTAGACGTTTTAACCACTATAAAAAATCTGCATATTAAACCTTCTATGGAATTGGAAGAGAGAAGTCCATTTACATTTCTGATTTCTTTTTTTTTTAGCATAATATGTCATTCGATAAATGCAATTTGTTTTTATGCACCCCGTTGACGCATAATGATAATTTATAATTTGTTTACATTATTAATTTAGACGCAATGAAGTCAATCCGAAAGCAAAAAAAAAAAAAAAATTAAATCTCATACATCTAATTCAAATATATGAATATTACAAAATTACAAAATTAGCCTATACAATAATACTCGACTAGAAGATATCCGGTAAAATGTGGTCAATAGATAATAAATTTTAAGAATATATATGATAAATATTATTAAAATTTATTATTATTATGCTAAAGAAACAGAGTTTTAGAATTTGTTTAAATAAAAGAAAAAAACTTGCAAATCTATCTCAATCGATAATTGCAACAAATACATAATCTGAGAGAAGATAATATTTTATATCTATGCCAATGCTTTGCTTACTCATTTTACCCAACACGAGCTCACATAGAGCATTGAAAAAAGTAGAAAATCTAATTGCACAATTAAACATTTTGTCAGGTTAATAAAATATTTATAAATGCGGTTGGCTGACAGTTTATTGACCAGGCAAATAAACAAAACTTAATTATGGTTTCAGCAGCAGCAGAAAAAAAAGGAGCAAATTGCAAACAATTGAAAATTAACAATAAATAAATAAATTGCACAAGAACCAAATGCAAATGTGAGCATTATATTAAAGTTACATAAAAATTAGATTTAAAGTAAATAAAAGAAAATGACCACAGCCACAGCCGCCCACAAACCAATTGCCTTAAAATTAGTTTTATTAGTTGCAAAATAAAAGCAGGCACGAAAAAAAAAACTTGAATACCTCTTAGTTAAATATATATATATACAATTCTATATTTTTAGTTTTATGCAAAAACTTTATTTGAAAAAAAGAATATTAGAAATTTTTCTTTTATATACATGACAAGTTTACATAGTTGGCTCAATATACATGTTGTTTATATATTATATATACAAATATATATATAAATATAGTATATAGTCGGTTAGTAGAGCGCTACGCAGATTTTTTTGTAATTTTATATATATATATATATTGGCAAGGCATTTTGCAAACTATTCCTGGTTAGATTTTTTTTTAGTTGCTTGGAAATGCTGTTAAAAGCTTTTATACCTGCAGCTCATCGATGTCGCGCACCTCATTATCCTTGGGCTGCTTCTCGAGCGGCTCACGGCGATCGTTATCATCCTCCATATCGTCCAATTCGCTGCGTGTCGATGGCGCCGATGTACTGGGCGAACTTACCGGCTTGAAATCGCCATGATTGTTGATGACGCCCTCGACCACCTCCTCGCCGCTCTCCAATGGACGGACATTGACCAAACGCACCTTGAATAGACTGTTCGTGTCGCCATAGACGGTCTCGTTGATCTCCACCTTGTGACCATCGACCACCTTTTATATTGAAAATGCAATTGAAATTTCAAACTATTCTGGTAACACACTTTGATCTTGGCTCACCTTAACCGTCGATGTGGTATTGCCATTCTTGGTATTCAACGGTGTCAACGGGCGCAGACCAAAGCCAAGGGCAGACTCAGCTGAATCGCTAGCGCCAGAGCCAGCGACCGAATCGTCCTCATCCACAGCGATGGGCCAGAGACGAGCGCGCAGACGGCGGAAAATGTCTGCAAAATGGGAATGCATAAAAAATGTTGTTGTCTGTGGTATAATTTAACGCGAAAACAAGCAAGTAAAAGTGGTAATGCTGTAGTAGCGGGTATGCTCGACGGCGAGTATGCTAGACACAATGAAAATTGCCTACAATTTGTGTAATATTTGAACTGGTGTGTGGACGATTACTATAAGAACAATTTTTCGAATATGAATATCGATATTTATCGAATTCATAATTATACACAAAAATTATATTATTTTTAAATCCTTCTGTATTTAGTTAACAAAAAATGCAATAGCTATAACTTCTTCACACATATAAACATTATGCCTAAAATTCACACACATTTGTAAGACATCGATATTTATCGATTATTAGATATTTTCATGCATTTAAAATAATATTTGGAGTTATAAAAATCATTCCGACTGCTGTTATTAACAACCAGAGATTTTGAAATACAGGTTAACTATTATTATTATTAAAATAAATATCTATCGATATACGATACATGACACATTAAGAGCCATAAGTTTTCTTTACATTTCCCGTGTCTCTTTTATAACATAATAATACCCCATTTTGGTTAATTTAAACTATAGGGCATAATAATAATAGAAAGGCCACTGTCAAATTGAAATAGCTCTGCGCTTACGAGAGCAGCTACAAAGGCGAATCGCTCTGGGAACTAGCGCAGGTGTTGCAAAGTGCCAAAAATGTCATCTGGAATCGACTTGGCTCTAGCTGTTGTTGTTACTGCCGCTGCTGCTGCTGCTGCTGCTGCTGCTGCTGCCGCTGTTGTTGTCATCTCTTTGATGACGCCCAGACGGTAGACGCCTTTTGCCTAGCTAATGCGTTTTTCTGTTTAAATTCCCTAATCCGTAAACGCACTAAAGAAAATAAAAGAAGCGTTTTCTGTGTCGCCGTCTGCTTGTTACCTAATCCTCTTTGCCTCCATACCAATGTCTAGCATCTATTTAACCATCGACTGTAACAGTTCTCACTCTTTCTCAGTACCCCTCTCTCTCTCTCTCTCTCCCTACCTCTTTCTGTCTTTCTCTCTTGTCGTCAACCTTGTCATAAATACTTGACCGCATTGTTTGCCTGGCTTTGGCATGTGGCTCATTAATTTGCTTGTTGCATTCTAATGAGTTTAAAGTGTACCTCAAATAGCTGACCAGCCAAATGCTTGACATCGTTCTACAAACGAAGACCTTTGAACTTTATTATTGAAGGTTCTTTGGGTACTAGAAGTTGAGAAAAGGGCTTTTCACTCTTAGTTCGGCATCATTTCAGCCTGTTTGAAATGTTGAAATATTCAGAAAAAGTTTATATATTTTTTGAAGAGAAATTATATAAAAATATGCTGAAAACGTTTGTCATAAGAACTATAAGGGAAGGTCAAAGCAATAAATTCAATTGTATTTATGATTTATATTTCAATTTTACCATTAAAGTTTTTCATTATATCTAAAAGGTAGATTAACTACCAGTCAAAATGTAATCGAAATGCATTGTAAAGTGGATCACATGTTAAAGTAATGGTCAGAGTCATGAAATATATAAAGGATATTATAATATTTAGACTATATCTTACATATATTTTGTAAGAATTGAAGATCTCATGTGTATATTTTTGGTATGGTCTCTATCTGGAGGTCAAGATATTAAATTCAATTGAAATATTATTTCCTATAACCATATCTGTAGCTATTGGCTATGCGCTACGTTTAAAGGAGCTTTAACTACCAGTCTAAATGATAACTAAATTAATTAAAACCTTGACATGTTAAACTAATTGTTAGATTCCAATCTTAAGCTTATCTTTACATTATATCTACTCATAAATGCCACACTATTTCTCTCAGTGTTGAATAGCTGTGTACAGCATGGAAGTTTTTGCCAGTGTTTTTGCTGTTATTCACTTGTTATCTTTGAAGCTGATGCCGAATAAAAGTTTTCTGCATATAAAACGAGCCATTGGCTTAAGAACTTTTGTCAGCGTATTAGTTAGCAAAAGATTTATGAAGTTTTGGCCACTTCTTCATCCTTGGCTAAGAGCCGGGCATTTTATAAATGTTTTTTTCTCTACGCTGGCTGTAGTTGTTTTTGCTGTTGTTATTATTATTTACTTTTTTTTTCCGCCCCAAGGCTCAAACTTTTCACTTTTAATGGTCAACAGAGTCTTGTGACCCAGCACATGCATATCAATATAAATTTATATATATGTATATGGAGAGAAATGAAGACAAGTACAAGGCATAAACTTTGTCTGGCCCATACAACATTTTTGACATAATATTTTGATAAATTGTTTACATTTTTCCATTGCCCCCGCATCAAGTTTATCTGAGCTGAACGAAGTAGCTGGTATGGAAGAACTTGCGGTCAAGCAGTGAAAGCTAACTTGTAGAGAGAATTTTAAGATTTGAAGTATAATAATGTGCCTAAGAGTCTGTAAGAACTGAACTTTCAGTGATGTAATTCGAATGGAAAATAAAATACATATTTATGTGTTTGTAGTCAAATATACAAGATGTATACATACATAAAGTAGTATATATACAAGAAGAAATTTAATTTTACATTTAAAGGAAATGTCTAGAAACTATCGATGAAAAATAAAATTTTTATTTGATACAAAAATTCAGTAAAGTTTCAATGCCAATAGGATCAACCGTTAAATCAACTTTATCTCTCTCTCTCTCTCTCTATCTACCATCAATAGCTGCCTGTTTATCTCAGATTCTTGTAACTTTGTATCTCAGATTCCAATTCACGCATTTCATAAAAAACTCTCATCATGTAATAACCATAATAATGAAAAGTGCATTAAGTGCATGCCGTACTTTGTAATTATACGCATCTGAGGTCAGGGCATCAACCATGTAATTGTATCAAATTGTAATTAAATGCAATTGCAATTGCAATTGCACATGCGTCACGTGGCAGGCACAACAACAAAGAAAAGAAGAAGAAGCAAATAACTTACCATCAAAGGTATTGGCAAAGCCGAGGTTAAAGTGAAAAACAGATGGATTCGATTGCAGGAAAGGATTGCCAGCGCCCGTATCAATTACGCCCTTAAAGTCCCGGAAACTTGGATCACTCGACTCGGACTGGGCCTGTGGCAGGCGAATCACCTCCGCATCATCCTGCGGACTGTTGCGTGCTGCAAGCAAAATAAAAATAAGAATACAAAAATTATAATTAATATAAATATTGCTGCTCATTAAAAGCGTAGTAAAGACATGCCTCGCCCAGCCATAAATTAACTGCTAGAGCTGCCCCCGAAATAAGCAAAATCAGCAAATTCGTAAGCAAAAACCGCACAACGCAGCGAATTCTAGAGTTTTTCCTTGGCCACTCACTCGACCCTTTGTGCTAATCATTTAGTGGCCTCATTAGCGTTTATTCGACTTTTCATTTTGCATATTTTGTGGCGCTGCGCAGGTTGTCTATAGAAGAAAATATCTTGACTGCCATCGCTGACCTTCTGAATGTCGAGCTCTTGCTAGTTGGCTATAGCATAGAAATGCTGATGAAAGCTCTTTATGCAAATAATTCAAAAATATGAAAAGCTAGTTAAGTCTCAGTAAGATAGCTAAAGCTGTTGCTAACAGATTTCAAATTTTGTGCAGATATTTAAGATTGAGGAGTTTTGATAATTTACCAATTTAATTTATAATACTTAAGATTTAAAAGTTTTCAGAAATTGAACTACCTTTATAAACTAAATAAAAAAAATTTTAAAAAATAAATAAAAAAAATAAAAAAAATTGGCTCTGCACTTTTCATGAAGATTTTAAAAACGAAACTTTTTTAAATCGATATTATAAAAAAAAAAAAAAAAAAAAAAAACTTTTTTTGTATTTTTGTTTATATTATTTATTTATGTTAAAAAAAAAAAAAAAACCAAACATAGATTTTGGTTTTGGAAATTTAAAGAAAATTATAGAATTTTTAATTACATATTTAGAAATTTTTCAAAAATTTAGGATTATAATCCTTTAATCCTTTAATTTGATTTTATAATTTTTTAAAAATATTTTTGAATATGTGCTTTGGAAATTTTAAGTATTTAATTAATATATTAAATTATATTTTTTAATTTTTGTTTATTAAATATTTATACCCTGATCAGGGTGACGAGAAAGTTTATATAGCTATGTCCGTCCGTTTGCCCGTCCGCAGACGTCGATTTCCGAAGATACAAAAGCTAGATAGTTCATTCTGTTTGTGTTAAGTCCGTATATTGCACGCGCAGTACGAGTTTGTTTCATAAATTCGATAACTCGTATATTTCCAAAGTTATCGATAAAAAACTTTATCGGGAACCAGTTATAAAATTACATCTAATTCGTCTTTAAAGTTAGAGTCTTCTGCATATATATAGATACTAATTTATTACAATTTCGGTTTTTGTAAGATTTGGGATTCCGGTCCCCGATTCCCCCCACACCCCAAAATGTGTAAAAAATGCATTTCAAATACTACAGACATGCAGATTGGTTTAACATATAGATATGAATATCATATTCACAATTTGAAGAGATCAATACGATTGGTCGTCTAAAAACAGAATTAAGTTTTTGCAGTAAAACCCAGTTGGCGCAGTAGCAAGGCAGCGAAACAGCAAGCCGCCTGCAATGCTTACACTCATACAGGAGTACAAGCATAGATCAGCGTGTGCTCGAGTTTTTGCATGTATAGTTGCTTACGCGTGGAGAATCGAAACGAAGCATTCTTGGAATATGATTTCTTCGAAGAAGGGCCCAGGGGATCTCGTAGTCGAGCAGTCTCGACTACAGCTTTCTTACTTGTTTATGCACGCACTTTATTAACACCGTCATCATTTCCAATACTACAACACTTATCAAACGAATCATTATATTTAATGAGAGCATTTATGTAGGTAAACATTATTATAATTTATAAACAATCATTCAATCAACTCAAGCCATTACGAAATGAAAGTGAAACAGTTTCGTTTTCATAAGGTTATGTCATAAACTGGAACTGGAACTGAAAGTCAACCCATTGAATTTAGTTGCTTCATGCTACAACATAGAAGAGAAGGAGCACCCTTCTTAACATTTATAAGCAATGACTGTTCAGTTAACTGAAAAATATCATAAGAAACAAAACAAAATCTTCAGAAAAGACCTACTATTCCACAAGACAGTTTATATCTTAAGTCGCGTGCTATATTTGATCTTCCGTGTCTGTGCATTTGGATACTTTAAGTACAATGCGAATACAAACAAATTATATATTTGTCAATATGAGCGCTTTCAAAAATTCGTTACTTGGTTTGTCAAAATAATTCTGTTACTTCTGGATGGCCCCAATTATATTACTATAATGATATATATTCATATATATTTCTTACGTGTTAGACCCCCATATAGTAGTGGTTATCATTTTTATGTAGATCTCTTATTTTGTTGCAATGTAAACTGGCAGATTCTAAAACTTTTAATCTTCCTGCATAGCTGGAAAAAAAGTGCGTGCTCGGTGGCTGTAATCAACAAAGTGTTAGAAATACATACGACTATGATATCATCTTTTGACTATTCATATTTCACAATTGAAAATAATATACTTATTACATCTTTTTTTGAATTGGCATTTACAATTATTCAGCTATGGAATCAATTCATGAAATACGAATATTTCCTAGTTCTTAGATATCATATAATATTATTTGAACTCGTTTATTGGACGTATTTTCTGTACCAGTTGACACTAATTGCCTGGCACCGGGTGTTACTTAGTTCCATCAAAAGTTATACTAGTGGAATGCGAAATCGTAAACGACTAATTCATATATATAGAATGTATTTTCGTATATGCGAAGTGCACTGCGAGGTTACACAGCTCTGGTTGAGTGTATCTGGCGCCCTCTTCAATTGTATTATAATGCTATCAGCAGACATTTCGGATGAGTTATTTGACCTGATCTACCAAGAAAAGAGTACTACGGAGAAATGGCAATATTTCGTCACGTTGAAAATGGGAAATTGTGTGGCTCCATTTCTAAAAGTTTTCCTGTTGGGCCTATGTACTCATCGTATCGAAAATCTAACCAAACGTCTGAGACAAGAAATGTATATAACTGAACTACATTACGGGTCGACATTGTCTAATAAACATAAATTCAGTAATAAGTATTTGTATTCAAAGCTGCTGGAATGTCAGGTAAGAATTTTTACATTTTAACAGATCAGTTAACATTTCATCATTTACAGTTCAACGGCTTCTGTCTGGAGCAACACATCTGTCCGATCAGAAATCACATATGGCACAAGGGACAATCTATTAATATTGAATTTCTATTACAATTTGTATGGATCGCTTTCCTGAATGCAATATCTACTTTACAGTACTCTCTAGCAGAGAAAAATCCTTATACTTACGCTTATTGATATCATACTGAGATTAAAAATATAAATATATAAAAAAAATAAGGATTTAAATTTTTTTAAATAATTTGATAAAGTTTTTCATTTTTAATTTAAAATGAAGATAGAAATATATATATGTACAAAATTATCATATTAATTTTAAAATAATAAATACGATCTTTTGTTCTACCATATACAGAAATTAGATCCTAAAAGCATTTTAAATTTTTATACCCTAAACCCATTGAAAATGGGAATTCCGGGTATAATGGTTATGTGAAAATGTATGTAACAGGCAGAAAGAGACGTCGCAGACCCCACAAAGTATATATATTCTTGATCAGCACAAAAGAAATAAGTTGAATAAGCCATGCCCGTCTGTCGGTCCGATCGTCCCTCCGCCTGTATGAACGTCGAGATTTCGGAAACAACAAAAGCTAGAGTGCTGAAATTTAACATGAATACTCGTATGTTAGTTACGCAATACTAGAGACTTGCAATTTGGCAAACCGACACATTTGGATGCTCTTAATATATTCTGAAAATTACATGAAGATCGTCCATCTAGAAATTGAGTTATCAGCGTCCAAAGTTCAGTCCAACACACCCCCAAGCCACGGAAGCAACTGCGTGGTTAGCAGAGCGCGCGCTAATACGAGCGTAAAGAAAAAGAGTATCACTTTTTTGAAGGGTTCAGGGTATCTCGTAGTCGAGCCGTCTCGCCTAGAGCCTTCTTACTTGTTTTATTTTTTAGATGTATATCCAACGAATAAACATCGTAACTCTACTAGAACTCTAGCTTGTTTCTGAATGCTTTACTTTCCAATACCAGAAACTAGCTCAACATCTTAAAACTAAAACATTCTTACATAATAAACCATCTACTACAGTCGGAAAAAAAAAAACAACTACTTGCAACTGCTGCCACAGTGCGCATTCATTCAGGCTGCTTTCCGTTTCGGTTCATAGATAAATCTGTGTCCCCCTTCGGCCATGTGGCACTTCATAAATCTCAGCAGCTGAGACTGACATACAACAAGTGGGAGCAGCAAAACAAGAAAAAAACTAACGATGTTAAAAATAAGTCGAGCCAAGACTTTGCTTGACTTGGCATGAAATGCGATATATGAGAGATTTACATGCTGCGTAAAATGCGTACGTAAAATGCAGAAATATACGTGACCCCGTGCACGCAAAGCCCCCCCTTTTGCCATATGCAACAGAGGAGGTCACAAAACGAATGCACTGTTTCTGTTCCTATTTTTTTTTTTTAAGCCGATTTATAAGTAAAACACACGCGGCACTTGCAATATGTTTGGCTTAAAGTGGGGAGCAAGAAGAATAGGTGTGGGGGGATGGATGTTGACGAAACAGAAACATAAACAAAATGTGAGCTGGGGTCACATATACGAATGTCATTTACAAGTGCAAATATTTACCTTTTATGGCGCATATGAAAGTGGGCTACAACGAGGCAAATATGCAGCATGGATATTTATATATGGATATGCATTGTAAAATAATGGGTATACATAGCTATATACATATATATACATAGAGTGATATAACCAGAAGAATTTCCTATTGTTATGCTTAACTTTTCTCTAATCAGTTAAGAATTAGTTTAGGTACCTTCAAATATCTTGTCTTCATTATTACAGCAAAGCTAATATACCCCTTTTTGGCATATTTGGAGTGCTTTGCGCAAAGCAGATCAAAAAGTCAGCTACACTGTTGCATATAATATTTCATGGTTTCATGTTGCATACCTGAAGGGGTTCGTTGTGTTGCTATGGCAGATTTTGCTGGCAACCAAATTGAAACATGTTTGAGTGGGGCCGTGGGTCTGGCAAGCGTGCCAAAGAATTTATGAAAATGAAAATGTGTTGCAGCAAGTGAAATGTTGTGTGAGTGGGCCTTGGGGAGAGAGAGAGAGAGAGAGTGAGAGAGGCGACGCCCAGTCAACCAGAAAAAAAGGCAAAATAACAGAGTTATTAATCATGCGAATGCATGAACAAAGAAACAGGCGTACCCCTAATGAAAACATCTACTACATGGCATATTCATTAATTTTCCAATAATTAAGCCTGAGCCCCCGCTCGTCGCTTCTATTGTTGCCTTTTCTCTGAATTATGAAATTAATAAAGGCAGTTGGCAAAATTTTAGCAGCGCTCGGCGCTTTTGTTCGAAACAGAACGAATTTGTTGCTAATTATGTAAGGTTAACTGTGCGCCCCCCAAAGTAGAGCAGAGGCGTAGCCAGGGGCGGGATTTGGACCCAACAATTGTTATTGCTTCTTTGTTTCACTTTTTCCAAAAACAGTCCAGTCTTGCTGCTAATTGCCAAAAGCGGACCTGCGCCCAATGCGCTTAAGACTAAAGGACGCTCCTGGAGGACGATTCAGGAGCCCTGTGCGTCAATTAATTAACATAATTGTACAATTTTGCATAATTAACAATGCTGCGATTCCTTTTTCTTTCACTTTATTTATTTTTTTTTTTTTTGCTCTGCAATTTTGACAGCTTTGCTTTTGGTAACAAAAAAAATTAATAATTGTGCAGGAAGCAACTAAAGATGTTTAGAAATGAGAAAATTTTCTTACTGACAAAAGATAATTATTTTATGTGAATTTAGAGCTGTGGGCATGTAAAAAACATATAAATATTTTATGTTTAAGTTTTCTCATTTTTGTTTTTAATTTTATGAATATTTTCCAAAGGAAGGGAAAGGAAGGAAAGGAAAGGAAGAAAATTACAGAATTACAGAGCAGAAATTTTTCTTGTTATTTTTATATGTTAAAATATTCCATAATGATTTATTTCATTAATATTATTTAATTTGAATTTAAAGTTAATAAAAAATACTGTTGTATAAATTATTATATTTTATATTATTTTGTTATTAAAACTTTTATTAATAATGTATTATTTTATATTATTATAATATATATACATATTCTTTCTTAATAATATTCTGTGACTGTTATTTTTATTTATTTGTATTCTTAATTTTTTTCCTTATGCAAAGTAAGAATAATTGATTTGATTAGCTACTTTTGCAACGTCTTTCATGTTACCTCCATTCACTTTCAATGCTTTTCTCTCAACTTCATATTCTTTTTAGAGTTTTACACTTTGTAAATCTTGCTTGCTTAATCATTTAACAAGTTATAGCTCGACAAGGCTTTAAATGGCAACTGCAGCAGTTCTCTTCAATGAGACCATCATAATTGCATGCCCCACACTCTGCGACCAGCCTAAGCCATACCTAGCCATTCAAGTTGCCTCTAGAATATGCGGGCGGTGCGAGTGAGTGAGTTCTAGCGAAACATCCTGTAACTACTATGCCAACTTTTTACATTAACCAAAGTGCGGGCTATTAAAAATTCATTAATCGCACACAACTAAAAAGCAAAATACGTCATAAAAAAACACACAAAAAGCGAATGGGGAAGAACTTGTTCATACCCTGTAAAAGTCATGGCCCTTAAATTAAGATAAAACTTTTTTTTATTCGAAATTCAAATTTATCTGCATTTTTTAAAAGTGTTCTTTATATAATAAACGAAAAATTACTAAATGAATATTTTGTATTATTTATTGCTCAAATCGTCTCGTAAAGGAATTTATGAAAAATTTAACATATTAAGAAAATGGTTTAACTCATCAACATTTAACTTCAACTCAACTATACCCAATTGTACTCCTCTGCTACTACAGGGTATTCATAAATACAACAAAAAAGTGAACAGCAAAAAAAAAAACGACTCGCTGGGAAAAGTTTAATTGATTTGCGCGCAAAATTGTAAAATAATTGATAGATAGAACGCGTTCAGAATTTAATGAGAAATTGCCCGCAGCGAAAGTTGCGAATATTTACAAAATTGCAATACGATAATTTCTGAACAATAAAATGAAAAAGTAAAGCTTATAAAAAAAAACTATTGTAATAATAATTATTAATTAGAAAAGTTTTTGTGGCCAGCGACGAGCAATAGCAAAAAAAACAAATCAAAATTTCGACATTGATTTTGATTTTGATTTGAAATTATGAGCAAAAGCAGCTGCAAATGGCGAAAACTTTCGAGTGATGTATAACAGTTGCATTACAAAATATTCACAGACATATGCATATATGTATGTGGGCAATCGAAGCCGAAAAGTAATTGGAAAATACATTGCATTGAATTGGGTTTTCCCTGGCCAAAAGCTGACCATATTCAATATCGTGGGCACTTGAACATTTTCAAATGTGTTTGGTTCGACAGAGGTTGAGGAAGAGCGTGAGTGAAATAGAGGGTGTGGGAGAGGGGGTTACTGCCAGAGCAACCAACACTTTTGGCCAGCATTTTAATTACCATTTTGGGCTCAAATTCAGCTTCAGAAAAAGCATTTCATATTTTGCAGCAATTTGCCAGCCAAACGAGACGAGATTGACCGCACAAAGCCAAAGCACATACACACACACACACACGCACACACACATAAATTGTGGATGGAGCAGGGAGCAATTTTGTAATTATCGTCACATAGTATTTATTTGGTCTACGTCGTATTTCATATTTGCCTGTGGTTCATATCATATTTCAAACGAATTTGTGTTTTGCGGCAGAGTGAAAAGCTTTCCAATCATGTCTGTATGCGTGTCTGTGTGTGCGTGTGAGTGTGTGTGTCTGCTGCCCTCAATTGTGGCTGCATATGAACCAAAATTATAACAAATTATTTGCCAGCCTTTGATTTAATATCAAATAATCTTTGGCATTATTAATAATGCTGCCTGGGAAAGTCAAGCGTAATCAAGTGTGAATTTCAATTCAAATCAAATGTAATTGAAACTTTTGAGAAAGCACAGAAAAATGTATCTTTAGGTTTGGGTTTGAGTAGAAATAAATATCTAAATATCCTGCAGCTCAATTTATTTAATTAATTTCCTGTTGACTAAATGCAAAAAGTGAGTTTAAATCAATTAAAATCATTTAAGACTCTGTTCAGGTATATTTATAAACATTTTTGTATTTTAATATTAAATTTATGAATCAATTCGATGGGAATATCTTTAATGTTAGCTAGTTCTTAGAGGTCTAAGAGTAGGTTTCAATTTGAATTCTATATAAATGAGCTCGGTGTGTGAATTATTTTATCAGATTATTCCCACAGTCAATTCTTGATATACGGAATGCATTATCCGATAAATATATCAGATAATTCCCAAAGTCAATTCTTAAAAGTATTTTCGCAACATTTCCTTACAATAATTGACTATATTATTTGCCCAAAAATGGAACAGACTTTAAGCAAACATTAGATAATCAACAAAAAGGAAGAAAATATATCACAAATCAATATTGTTTCACGATATCATTAAACAAATATAACATGTTTCACGTTTACATTTCACTCATTTAATAAACAAATGTAGCAATGTAGTGACTCTTTGTGAACAAGCACTGTATTCGCTTTCACTGCGCACTTTCTTTTTAGGTCAAAGTGCCCTCAATGCCTGCACACCCTTGCCCCACCATCCACACCTTTCATAGCTTGCCTCAAAGCCTCACTCAGTGTCTGTTGCCAATTATCCACAGTGAAGTCTCGCTATCAGCGTACAGCCTTCGCTGTAGCTGTTACTTATCAGAGTGTCATGGCCTCTTTCACGCCGCTGCCAATCAGTCGCCAGTCAATGGCTATCCCCCTCCCTTTTCGGTGAGTCGTGTAGCTAACTACGCCGCAACCTCTAATAGGCAACGCATCCGCAACAGCAACGCCGGACTTTAACCAGGCGCCGCAGCTGCTCCACCTCCACCTTCTTCTATTACATTTGCTGTTGTTGTTTTTGTTGTTGCTTATATTATGCCTGTGCTGCGCGTGACATTAATCAAGCCTAGACCGAAGTCCCACATGCCATAGCCACAGCCACAGCCACAGCCAGAGCCAGACCCAGAGTCCGAGTCAGAGTCAGAGTCAGAGCCATCGCCACCTGCAGCATCCACATCATCATCATCATCAGCTGTGCTGTCCCAGCGTAGGGTGACCGAAAAATCATTGTAGACATTTGTAATTAGAATTGATAGCAAGCAGTCGGTGCGGGGGGTGTGGACAGCCAAAAAGGGGCAGTTAACCCCATTGCAGAGACCCAACACACACACACAATGACAATGCAAATGTAAAGCTAAAGCGGGTGGCATCGATTCCATTGCGGCTATTGTCGTTAAACAAATTTCATTCTCACAGCCATTGAAAGCAAAGGGAAAACGAAGTCCACGTATTTGTGGACATGAGGAGGCTGTGTCTGTGTGTGTGTGTGAAGGGGGCGTGCCTTACAGCACGTCCATCATTTGTTAAAAGTTTTACTTTTTTGCAACAACAGCAGTAGCAGACCCTATATAGGGAGATTTTTGCATAGAGATGGTAGGCAACCATAAAGAAATATTTTTTATTGAAAAAAAAATATTACAAGTGTATAAGATATTATTTTGAGCACATTATTGTATTCCCATAATATTGAAATATTTTTTATAATCAGTATAAATTATTAAACAACTTGAAGTATATAAATAAAAATAAAACATATATTTTCTTTCTATAATATATTAATAATTTTAATAAATTATTTGAATTCTCACGAACATGCAATTGAGAGTTAAATTGCATTTAAATAATGTAAAATATAAATTTTAAATCCAAATTTGCATTTCAAACTCGGAATAGAAATTTTTTGTGAATAAATATTAAAAGCAAGTGAAATGAATTGCAGTCAAGCGAAACAGCTCAAAAGTAATTAACGCTTTGCAATTCATTCGGAATTACAGCGCTGTCAATAGAGATATATGTATCAATAAAATATATCTTACATTTATACTAAAACGATATATTTACATTTTAGATTTGAAATCAGAGAAATCGTATAGATAGTACGAATATTTATTTCTAATTCACAAGTTTTAGCATGAATTATTATTGTTTATTATTATTAATTATGACTATTATCAATAAATATTAGTTCTGTAGCTCTCATGAACTTGTATACATAACGTATAATGAAGAGTATAAGCAATCTCTAGCATCAATAGAGAAGAAACTAATTACTCTAATGCATATGTACCTACAGAAACACACTTAGCAAGACAAAACCAATATACTCTTTACGCAGTAAACGACCTGCTTAATAAAAGAACTCATGTACAAATTATATTAATAATTCTAACTATAAAAAAAAAAAAATAATAATCGATTTTGTTATGATCATTATGAATGAACATAGTGTTAATAATCACAAAGTAATTAGTCTTTTAAATACAGTAGTTATTATAATTTTAAAATAAATTTTAATCCTAATCTTCATTTTTTTTTTTTTAAATAAATATTAAATGGATCTTTGTATTGATCATCATAAAGAATTGCTTTAATAATAATCATCATCATGATCATCATATGATTTTTTATAGTTAGACATTAACATTGATAGACATCATTAGGCTAAATGATTGAAATAATAATTATTAGAATTATGATAATTAAGTCAATAGTGATTAATATGAAAGTAATTATAAGAACGATCATACGATATATAATTTCGAGATACTGTAGCGGATCTTTACATTTATATTTATTTACATATTTTATTCACTTTTTATGAATATTTATAAATGTAAATACGTTGTCGTGTCGTGTCACGCTATAAAAACACGAGTCGTGACCAGCTCTAGCACAGGGAATGCAAAAATGCGTGCTAACAAAATATCAGCACACATCAATTGAATGGCTTTTCACATGGGGACAGACAGCTCAGCTCTGCTCAGGTGCACTTTCACTTCTATGTGTGAGAGTGAGAGAGTGAGCAAGAAAGAGTGGGAAACATAGAGGATATAGACTTCCTTTTTGGGGTTCGCTTGAGTTTCACTTTCGGCTCAAATGCTGTTGACACTTGCCCAGCGCTCAGGAATACACAAACACAGACACAGAGTTAACTGACAGTTATGTGCATGTCTGTATGTGTGTGTGTGTGTGTGTGTGTGGCTGTGTGTCTGTGTGCATGCATCAAACTAATTTTCCCCCTGCTTAGAGTTCTTGAACGTGACACAAGTCCGCATTTGGCTGGCCAAACTAACTAACTAACTAACGGGCATCTCAACCGACGGACATTGGCTCTACTGCTGATTTCTCACTCTTTGGGAACCCCTTTCTATGACGCCCATGCCACTGATTCGTTTTAGTTTGAGCTGGCTCTGCATTGGTTTTCAACTGATTCGAAATCATTTTAACCCAAATTGCATACAATTGAGTTTGTCAGTTTGTCAGCTGACGGCATAGGCGTCGCTTCAAAGGAGCGAGCAATGGGCGCATTAACCTAGTGAAGGGGCAGAGGGGCTTTACCGACTGCCTCTGCCTTCTATATGTAATTGAAAATGTGGGTGTTCTTTGCAGGCGTGCACTGAATATTGTCGCAGTTTAGCCGATTGTCCTGCCTCATTTACTGCTACGTGCTGGGATTCCAGCTTAAGGAAGCAAGTGCTTTAAAAGGGAATCGAGTGAGAGAATCTAAGAGATGAATGAATTGATGCAGTGAATTCTGGCAAACTTTCATTTGCAAAATATAATACGAAATTATTAAAAGTATTTTTAGATTTTTTAAAATTTATTTTTAAACTTTTACGTCATTGAATATAGACTTTTTTAAATGAAAATTCTGCTACATATATATAGCATATATTTATCTATCATATATTTATATATTTTTATATATTTTTACGTAAATTTTCCCGTATTCAAATTTTGCACATTTTATAAAACACCAGCTCTACAATTTATTATTTTTTTTATTGTTTATACAATTGAACACGAAACCAAACAATTCGTTCAACCGCTGCCGGCTGCAAATCCTTCTCGAACAGAAAAATAAATAAAAGTACGTGTTTATCAATAAGGAAAATTGTGACCCAAATGATAAAAAAAAACCGCTAAGCCAAATAAAAAATTTGCATTATAATTAAATTAAATTTAATTAATTTTTTTGGGTCGCTGGGTCAGGTGGCAGCCACTTGTCTTGCAATCGACAGGTAAGTCAGGTGCTGCCTTCGTTTTTCACTTCTCATTCATTCACGCATTCATTTCATTCATTTCTCATTCACTTCATTTGCATTTTGGCAAGAGATCCACATAAAAAACAAAACAAAAACAAAATGCCTAAATAAAAACCTTGCCCCGTTGTAAGCCCCATTGCAGAATGTTGTTTGATTGTTGCTATTGTTGTTGTTGTTGTTGTTGTTGGCAATGCCAAATGTGACAATCGTGTCACGTACGCAATGTTCTGGAAGATTGAACGTTACGTTTGTCGCGTTTAAAATGAGTTTTTTTCGTCCGTCTGAATTTGATTTTGATTGTTTGGCACCCGGACATGGGTCCCCCCATTTACTCCCAACTCCAAAAAAAGAAAACTTACCAACCCAAATGGCTATGATTTGTCGTTCATCTCAACTGTCACATGTAGCAAATTATTTGCCAGCAGCAAAAACGAAAATTGTTTAATTTTAGGCGCATTTTTTTTTTTTTTTTCTTTTTTGAGTTTTGAGTTTACCTCCAACTCCTCAATCAACGGCCAGCCTAAGATTTATTATTATTTTTTATATTTTGCGACCGCGCACACGTGCACAAAATTTTAAATTTTCAGCATTCATTTGCAGATTGACTTCGCGCACAGCTGCAGCAATTGATAATGAATTGTTGAATCTGTAGAACTTTTGTTAATTATAATTGTATTGAAAATTTGAAGGCGGATATTTGAGGAAATTTTTATTTATTTTTAAGGCATAGAAAGCTATATATTATAATCAACAATACTAATGAGAGAATGTAAAGTTTGCCTAGAGGCAAACGAAAATACATTAAGAGAAAGAGACAGAAAGAAAAATAGAGTAAAAAAAAATAGAGTACAAAAAAATGAAGTAAAGTATCAGTGAGTGAGCAAGATTGCGTTTAAAATTGGTATGTTCTCAAAAGTAAATTATACAAATATTTTCTTAGAAAAATTTATTTATATAGAATATATTTTCTTGGAAAATTATATTTATGAACTTGTTTTATTCAACAAAATGTTTACGAAAATATATATATAAAATAACTATGAGTTTTTATGGTAGTACATATATATGTATATACTAAATCTGTTCAAAGTATGACCAATTTTGATTTGACCTTGTAAATCAGCCCGAAAAAACATCGAGATATTTGTGGCTGATAAATGATTGAGGAGATAAAAATGTTATCAAGGTAAGAGCTGAACAAGATCATTAAAAATTATTCGAGGATTCGAATGTTTACTATTTAATGCAACTAAAAATAAATATTCCTAAAAAATATTATAATCTACCTAACAAAATATTTAACTATGGAAAAGCTGAAGAAAACTTTTAACAACAATTTTCAATCAAATGTCTTTAGGCAAACTTTTTCTACGAAACTCTTTAAAACATTTCTACACTCATATTTAATTGAAAAATCTATGCAAACATAAACATGAACTCTAGCTAAGCATCATTAGCATAACTAAAAGTCAAGGATTAATTTAAATCATGCCAAATTCCAGCTATACAGCTGACATTTTGTATATGTCTAGCAGAGCTTTCAATTAGTATTAGACCAAGGACAAAATGTGCAGTCAGGCAACATGTCAATGTGGCCCAATACTTGAAAGATGCAGCACAAAATGCAAGCCAAGGAAATTTCATAAATACCAAAAGCCAGTCAGGCTGCAGCATGATTTATGATTACTAAACTACTTAATGTTAATCAATGCGAACGTGGGGTCATGGGCCACTCCATGCAGCGCTGACAATTCATTGTTAATTACAGTGTAAATGCATTGTGACAGCTAGATAATGTGCATATGCGTATATAGCTATAGATAGGAACAGATATAACTCTCGCTCGCCCTCCCTCCCCATCTCGCTCTCTCTCTCTATTTGTCTCTCAGTGTCTGTCTGTGGAACATTTTTGGTTTGGCAGCAAAAACCGCAAATTGCCATTAACGAAAATCTAATCATAACCGGAAATTAATTTGACAGGAATCTCATTAAATTTACAGCCACAAAATGGTGCCCCACACACACACGCACAATAATACACACAAACACGCACACACACACATACGCATACCCCTTCTATGCACACTCACTTGGCAATCGTTTAAATCTGCACACGTTGACATTGCCAGCTGACTATTTGAGTAATACTCTAGGATTTTCATTATAATACACAATTATTCACATATGCATATATATACATATATATATAAGTATACATCTGTGTGTGTGTGTGTATAATTTGAGCAACTGCCTCTGCAGTGTCATACACTCTGTGGACCCCTCGAACGCTTCGCCTCCTTTCGTAATTTATTTCTGATTTTGGGTTTGCGCCATGCGTGGCTGAGCATTAGGCGCTTGCACATTTTGCCAGCACATAAATTAACATAAAGAGCTCCGGCTGTTGCAGCTGAGAGATGTGGAGAAGGGGTCTGCTTTGGATCCACCCGCTCTGGCAGACCTTGCAGCGTTTACGTGACATTGAACCAAAGCTAAATGCCTGTGCAGCTTTCAATCACAATCACAGCCAATAGACAGCCAGACAGACAGACAGTTGGCCAAAATTTATGATTATTCAGCTTTAAAATTTTGCAAATGCCTTCAACTGAGTCATTAGTTGTAATTGAAAGGGGATGGTTGCAGAAGGGGCAGCATTTAGGTTAGAGCTTTTCGTGACAGTTGACAATTGGCAGAATATGTGTCTCTGCATGTGGTTATTGTAATAGCCGGAAATTGCAGCTGATAAAGCAATCAGACAATGAAATTGTTTATTAATTTTGCGTTGAACTCAACAATGCATCCAAATTGAAGCCAATTAGTAGTAGACGAAAAATAATTGTAGACCTAGACAGCCTGAATTTCACGCTAAAAACTAAATGGAAATTCAATTGTATTAATATCATTAATAAATTTATAAAGACAAATGTGTAGAAAGAGCAGAATAAGCATAACGTTTTTTAGAGTTTTAGCTATCGATAACATTGTATAATGATCAGCTAAGATAAATTTACACATCACTAAGAACTGATCAAAGACTGAGAATACCTAATGTTAAATAATAATTCAAATCTATGTAAAACATTTGCAATATTTTAAATAAATTTTTATACAAATTTTAGCAGCTGCTTTTGATTTAAACCTTGGCCAAGAAATCCAATTCGCACATTATTTATTTTTTATTTTATTTAATTCAATTTATTATACAATTTTTTACAATTCAAGAAGCAAGCCAGAAAAATATATAAATAAGAAACTTATAACACAAAATATGTGATGTGCTTCATTTTTTAAATTTTTAGCAATTCCAATAATAACTCCATGACTCAATCAGTTAATCTGTGGGGTCTAGACCTTATGCCCTATAAAAATAATGTGCCTGTAAAAATTTAATGGATTTTGCAATGTTTATTTTTTAATTTTTGTATACACATTAAAAATAAAATTTCAGGGTACAATGATTTTTGTATGGTGTGGCAAAATCTATTAAGAATATATATTATTTATCGGGCTAAGTAGCTGAGTCATCGTTCGTACATACATTTGAATGAAGACTTCTCGTAAGCTATAAGTACTTGACGAATTCAACAGTTCGAATACATATTCTTGAATGCATGAACTTGTTATTTTGCATTTCGATAAGGCAGCTGAATCTGTTATCGATAAAAATCATTTATTCGAACCACAAAGAACAACAGAGTCTGGTTTCTGTATGCCTCGCTCTTTTACACTAAAATTACAAAAGTAAATTATATAGAAATTATAGTTTATTTTCTATAAAATAAACATTATTTAGGGCATCTCCTAGTCACGCACTCCTCATTTTTCTGTATTTCTTTTGTAGCAACAGTCTACAGTCTCATAAATATTTAAATACAATTTTCACAGTCATTAAACAATTTAATTTTTCTTGTTATTTATTCAAATGAAAACTAGAAATGGCTGCAGCTAAACAACTTGTGATATGCCATTCACTATATATCACTATGGGCTTTTTTTTATTCAATCTTACTTACAGTTGCGATTAACAATTAACGATTAACCATTGACAATAAAGACGGCACACAAGTCTCCATAAAACATGGCATTCACTTTGCCATTGAATTATTCATTTGAATATTTCATTTGCTGTGGCTAAAAATAAATATTTTATTTGATGTAAAACGCAAATAAAATAATCAAAAGCTCAAATTGTTTTTTCAAGTGCTAAGCGGCTTACCGCATTTTCCACAGTTTTTCTCGTCAACTTAATTGCACAAAAATAAAAGTGTTTATTAACGAGAGAAATAACAAATGAATAATAATAGTCTTAAATGCTGGCAATTCAACAAAAAGCATCGTGATTCTACTAGAGTGTATATATATATATGTGTGTGTGTGTATGTCAAATTCTCTTAGACTTGTAATTAATTTAATGATAAAAATATTTATTGAGATAATTGTAGTGAAAACTTTGGTCAAATAGAGTATTTTTGGTGTATCGATAATGAATCATCCGATGATTTAGAGCAAAAATTGAGAGACAGGCCAAGAAAGTTTTTCAGTAAATAAATAATAAATACAATAATTACATATATTATATTAAAAAAAAAAACGTCATGGCAATGGAAATCGTAAAAAGAAAACTAATTTTGCTATGAAAAACAAAATGTTATGAAGGTTAACAATAATGTAAACAGTAATGTTAACAGTAAAGTTAACAGCAATGTAAATAGCAACCGTAATGTTAATGTTAATGTAAACAGCAATGTTAACAGTCACCTTAATTAAAATGATCATCATAACATTATTGTTTACAGAAACTAACAATAATAATACACACACACACACACAAACAATAATATTGAATAGTGCAATTTCGAGGGAAAACTGAAATTCTCGGAACAATTTGATACACTACATTTCACGACTTGTGAATCACCTTAAGTCATAGCAATATCGTCTATTTTGTATTAACAAATCTAATTGAACTTCAGTTCAAGAAACCCATAAAGAAAACCTTGACAACACACATGTGAACCATGAAGTTTTCTGTTTTTGTTTCGTAAAATTAATTCAATGTGCTTCGCCTGCAAATATTTACATTTTGTTTACACATTTTGTGATCAATTATTTTGTTACGTTTTGTTGAGGTTTTAATCCATTTGCCGGCATTTCTCAGATTGTTTATTTTGGTATGAACATCGAATTTTGCATTTAATAGACATTTAAAAGTAAATTCAGTCGCATGGAATAAATACATTTAGATTTAAAGCTGATGCAAAATATATGTATATCAAAAATATACAAAATATTTATGTATATTTTTAAGAAAATTTAAAAAAAAATTAAAATATTAATTTGGTAAATATAATATTAATTATTATATTCAACAACAATTTTGTGTTTTTATTGCACATATTTTGTTTTGAGATAATAAACAATTTTCTCAAATATTTAATATTTTTAAAATTTTTTCGGCTATTATATACTAATTTTAAAATATTAAAAAAATATAAATTATCATTTATTAAATGAAATGTTAAATATTATTGGATTATATATAAATTGAACTTAATAATATTAAATAATACAAATAATCTTAAATACTTTCAAATTCAATATAAATTTATTTTAATAATATTTTATATTCAATTTAATTCATTTTGAATTTTATTTTGAATTGTTTTTTTTTTTTCACTTTCTAACAAAAATCAAAACTTCCATACAATTACCAAAAATAATAAATGTCACAGCACAATAAATATAAATATTGTTTCTATTCCTCCCATTCACAATGCAGTCCCAAGCTAATTAGCTGCTATTTATGAACCTAAAAAAAAAAAAAAAACGTTTGTTTCTCTGTACACCAAAAATTCACGCCAATTGATAAAATTGTTATAAATTTATTTATACGTATTTATTTAAAAATGTGACAAAATTTAACAAATTGCGTCACAGGCAAATAAACAAATGAATAAAATGTTTATACAACGAAAATAATAATTCATAATATAATTATAAAGCAATTTATTATTATGGGCAAAGCGCGCTTTTTTTTTTAGTTTAAAAAAAGAGAAAAGTGAATGATTTATTTGAATTTTACTGTAATTTGCACAACATGCAGTTGCAATTTGTACGTGGAAGCCATTCAACAAGGGGGATACGTATTTCTGTGATGTTTATATTATGGCAAAGGCCTTAAACACGAATTATGGCCACAATTAACCCAATTGCATGTGGACCCAGCTACGGCCAGTTGCCATAAATGTTGTCAAATATAAAATATAAAACAACAACAAAAATATATACATAAAATAAGGAACAGCTAAAGAAATTGCTTAAGAGCTCGAGAACAATTGCACTGGACAAATTGCAACAGCGCAAGCGAAGAAATCAGGCCAAGACGAGAGCCAAATAAAAATAAATAAAAGAAATTGCAATTCTCAAGAAGTGAGTTCATTAAACTGATGAATGCCTACGGCACAACTGGCCGCGACATAAATATATATATAGGGCACTCAAATTTAAAAAAAAAAGTATATATATATATATATAATATAAAAAAGTGTGCGTGTGTCATAAGACATGGCTAAGAAAGCAGAGAGATCGAGAGAGGGAGAAAGAGAGAGAAAGAGACTGAGATGCCTTACAAATTTTAATTTGTATTTTTATTTCTAATGTTAATTCAATAAAGAATAATTATTTTTTTTCCCCATTTTCTACTTAACATAAACATAACATAAACCTTTGAAATTCCTATTTGAAAACCAAATACTTTCCTTTCACTTCATTTTTCTAAAAATTCAAACTATTATGACTCATATAGATGTCAACAAAAAAACATATTTTATAAAATAGCAACTATGTTTAAAAACAATTTTATTTGTTATTTAAATATTTGTTTTTGTTTATGTATATTTCTGATAAGAGGTTCAATAACAGAGAAGAAACTGTAATCAAATATAAAAATAATAATAATTCCAGTGTACAGCTGGGAAAACACATTTTTAATATAATATATATGTATATATATATATATGATTTAATTGATATTGATAGAAGGTAGCAATTTTAATTGGTAATATTAATATAGAAGACAGAAGGAAAAAACTAGTTATATGTCTAAATCATTTTATTTAATAAATATGTATCTATTTATTTTCTTTCAAATATATTTTATATATTATTCTAAAAAATTGTATTTATTATTTATGTATTTATTTTTTTTTTCTAATATATCTTTTATATTTTTCTAAATAACTTTATTTAATATTTATACTCATACATATTTATTTTAACTTTATTAAATATTTTTTATAACATATATTTATTTTTTATATATATTATATTTATATACATATATATACATGTATTTATTTAATTTTATTAAATATTTTTTATATTTATATTTTTAAATTTAAAGCTATATAACTATAATCTATAGCTTTAAATTTTTTTTATAAATAATAAAAATTAATCTTTTTTTTCAACCTGCATGAAATTCGCATAATTCCTTCATAAATGAATTTGACTGCTGCAAATTTGACAAGTTCAACTGGCAAAGGCAGCTGCCTTCCTCAGCGACTGCCCCCTTCAACCCCTTTCTGCACACCACTTTGAACGCTGCTGACTGCAACCAATTCAGCAACTTCAACTTTAGCTGCTGCAATTTATGCATTCAAGTGGCAGCAGCCACGACAACGACGATGATGAGGCAGCTGCGACAGCGACTGCTGCTTTCATCTTGTATCTTGTATCTAGCAGCTTGCTGCTTATATCTTGTATCTTGAGTCTTGCATCTTGCATCTGCAAGATGCATTTTGCCGATTGTCAAGTGTTTGCCAGCAACGTTCTTATCAAAATTCGCGAGCATCATTATGCCATCACAAATTACAAATACAATGGCGTAATTCCAAGAACAAATTTGCAGCACTCAAAGAAAATATTTTGAGTTTGAGTTTTTTTTACTTGAAAATAAATTCAAGTTAATGGGGAATATCCAAATTGTCTTTTAAAGAGTTAAAGATTTGACAAGTAAAATGAATTTAGTAATATATTTAGAAAATAAAAATGATTATAAATTAAATGAATTCAAAGAATTAAACCTAAATTGAAAACGGTTAAAATCTTTCAAGCTTATCATTATTTTCTTCTAGAATTCTGTATTATATTTTTTGTTCCCAGTCGAGCTTATCAATTTGCATGAGTTCAAAAGTTCTTCAATAACATTATCAATTTTGAGCGTCAATACAAAGAAATTTATATTTCTATATTTTATATAAACGTTTTGGATTTTTTTTTCCTGCTTAAGCAACTTGAAACTGGTTTTTGTTTATATATGCACAATTGTATATATTATCTAACATTTTTTTTATGGGCTTTTGTAAGTCTAGAACTTACCTGGCAAAGTCCAAACGTCGCTGACAGCCAACACGATCAGTAGAATACCGCACAGCAGCTTCATATTTATTTTCACACGAGATTTGTTTGTATTTTATTTTATTTTATTTGTGTTTGGCAAATGTTTTAAATTTAAAGCACCTTTGTTAAGTTCTGTTTTGATTTGTTTAGGATTCTCGATTTGGATTGTTCTGGCACCGGTTGCCGGATTTGGTTCTGTTTCGTAAGACAAACAATAGTCAAATGCGCTGAAATGCGTCGAGGAAACGGCAAATAAACAGAATGAACGAACAGAAATCACTGAGTGAAATGAGCGCAACAGATTGAGCGACAACAAAGAGTAGAGGTGAGAATGGTGGGGAGACAGCAAAAAACTAGAGAGAATCATATACAACAAACATATATACACACTCGTCACACGAAAGCGAAAACCCACTCACACTCAATTAGTTGAGCTGCGAGCGCTATTAATATGATTAAATAGTAACGACAAAAATCATTAAAATAAAACTAAAGCTTATAACTAAGGGCTCAACGAGTATAGTAACAAATGGGGGTCAGAGAGGATATGAGACTGTCAGCAGAAAGTAGTTGTAAGTAGGCGATAAATTTAAGAGTTCGTTTTTAGCTAAGAAAATGAGAGTTCGAGTTAGAATAACTTTGGTTTGAGTTGGAAAAAAATATAAGAAATTATATATAGCTGAAAAGCTGCAGTTATATCTGAAGATATATTAGCAATATTTAGGCAATACAGTAATACTGTCAATTTATTTGTGATAATAAAATAAAATTTAAAATATATGAATTGACAAAAGTTTAACAGAAAATTGGGTTATTAAGACCGTACTAGGAAATCATATTTATAATGGAATATTTTCAATTTTTACTTTACAAAGCTTGGCAGCTGAGAGACACAACTTTACAGTATTCCATGACAATGGTATATTTATTATTAAAAAATCCTCAAACATAAATTATCATAGTAAGACTGGACTATGAAAACAATACTTATATAATATCTTCTTCAGATTTATTTAAAGATTATCAAACATACTGATAGATTATCATATTAGCTAAAATAATAAAAAACAATCAGCAATTGCCCTAGAAACAGTCAACAGCATATGTGGACATGTTTTGCTGGACACCAGTGTAAGGTAATGCATGGCGACAAATGCGCAATTTTTCATTGTGTATGTATTTTTAGTTGTTTGTTGTTATATTTTTTTTTCGTCTTTTTTTTAGTATTTATTGCATTTGCCCCTTTTTTGTTGTATGCGGGTTAATCAATTGTCATTTGTGCTTCTTAGTTGCACGTTTAAAACTTTTTTTTAATTTTGCTTTGCTTTTCAGAGAGTGAGAGAGAGAGAGAGAGAGAGAGAGAGAGAGCGAGCGAAATTATGTCAATCAGGTTGCTGGCAAAATAATCACTTGTTGTTGCTTGACTGCCTACCGAGTTCAGGGTCAATGCTGACAGACTTTGTAAACAATGGAAAACTGCTTTGGTTGAATCACTCGATGTAATTATCGCCTCAATCGAATGTTATCGATAAGTTTTTATGTAAGCCAACTGATTGAACTTTAGTTTAGTAGTAAAAGCTGCTTAGTTCACGCTTTAATTCCAACTAATTTAATAATAGCTAACATTTTTAAATAGCATGCAGAGATCAGCTATATAATTAAGTAACTTATGATTGAGTGATACTTGGAAATGTGCTAAGCGAAGTTGAAAAGTCACGACTGATCATTGCGATTAAAATTGATGATTACAAAATTACTTAGCTAACAGCATCGATTGCATTATCATTATTAGTATTAATATTTTAAATTTTATTTAAATTATTCAGAATGAAAAAAGCATAAAGCTAATTTATTTGAAATTGATTGAGTTATTTTGTTAAATATTTATAATTTATTTTTAATTCCATCAACAAATTAAGTTTTTAATAACTTTTATAATTTTCTTTTATATTATTTATTTTTATGAATTTTTTTATTGGGTTGAAAAAATATTTTTTATTTAAAAAAATTTCTATCTTTACTTATAAGTTGATAACAATTTATTTTTGATGATCATAATTAAACTTCTATTTAAGATAATTGTTCATTGATTATTTATTTAATTTCTATAAATAATGAACAAATTATTTAATTTACTTTTTCTTAAAAATTGTAAAAAAAATACTTTTTTACATAAAAACAAATTTTACCCTTGTTGTCTTAATTTTACTTTATATTTATTATTTTTAAAATGATTCGATTTTATTGTTTATTTTAAATATTTTTAAAAAATATTTTTTAATAGTTTTTTAAATTATTTAATTCTTAATATATTTTTAATTTATATTTATTTTTAACACAATTTTATAGCTTCAACAGAGCTAAAACTAAATTTGATATCAACAAGAAACAAATTTGTGATTCCAAATTTGATGCTAAGGCCAATATTTATGTTCGCACGCGCTTTAGATTTTTTGAGCACATAAACAATTTTAATATTTTTTTTAAGGCACTAGGTTTTTTTTGCACAAATAAATTTCACTTTTTAACGATTAATTTTTTTGCTTTTGTATATTCAATATTAAACAATTTTTGTTTGTTTATAAACATCAAACGGAAATAACACAAGCATATGCGTATACATACATACATATGTGGATATGTATGTATACGCAAATATTTGCAAATCTATTTACGGTTATTTTAGTCTGTTGTTGCTTTCGATGTTGTTGTTGTTGTTGTTGTATACGCGATCGCTGAAGTCTCACGTCTATCGACTTTTGTATACAATTTCGGACTAAACGTTGCGTACAAATTTGGCTTAATTTATACCAAGGCACGCAGCTAACCAAGCACAAAGAACAACCAAAGCGAAAGAGGGACAGAGAAACAAAAAGAGCGAGACACCTCGAGAGAGAGAGAGAGCGTGCGTATGGAAGATCAAGAAGTGGAACGCATGCAACGGCACGAACAGTGCCTTAAAAAGTGAATGTCGCTGAGCTGCACTCTGACTACGAAACGAACCTCCACAACTCTAAACGAGCCCTTGACCAAGGCTTGAAGTTTACTTCGCTTTAGGAATTCACGGCGAATCGTCGACAGCGACGAGCAACGCGCGCCAAGCAACGTTCTCTGTGTGCCAATGAGAAGCGAGCAGAAGAATAGCATAGAACATTTCAAAATATTCGACAATCAAATACCCTAAAGTGTTGTTGTTTGTAAGAAATTGTGTTGTGTTGAATTCTTGTGGAATCAATGAATATATTTGGTCACGAATTTAAGCCTAAAGTTTTTGTACTACAAAAAAGGAATTCACTAATTTATTTAAAACAAATTCATTAAAACATATTTACCAAAAATAAAAAAAAAACACACACACATATATATACAATATACTCTTCTTCACTCACAACATAGGGTATAACAAAAGCCCAGCTCTTCAACGGTTTTATTGTTGTCGCACAGATTGGGATCACATATCGGACTCTTCACATTTTATTCTTGTCACACTCACACACACCCTCACACACACACATGCAAGTAAGAATGTTTGCGTGTATGTATGAATGCTCTACCCAACCGGATTCACAGTTTAACTGCACATTTTACTGTGCTTTATTTTGTACCGGTTCGACTATGCATCGCCTTAAGTGCGAAAAGCACTTCAATTCATAAAATTAATTACGATTACGATTTTCGGTTTTGTTCGTCATTTTTGGTAGGGAATTTTTACAATTTGTTGCAGCAACATTCTTGCGGTTGAAAATGCTTATAGTAAAAAAAAACCTGCCTCAAGGTCGGAATTCAGCTGAAGAAACTGAATCATCCTGATTTAATTAATTTCTAAGCTTCTAACTTTATCTGCATTTTCGCGCTGCCTCTCTCTCTCTCTCCCTATCACTCTTTTTTTCTTTCTATTTTCTCTTTTAAAAAAACATTGATGAGTAAAATTTTTGTCATGAATCGTGTGTATAAATATAGCAACATTTCCATAGCTGACTGCTGCGATCGCCCACGCACATATTGTCATAAGCGCCACATGCTCTTGACCCTGACACTGTTAGGATTGATATTATATCAATAAAAAATAAGATAAAATAAATAACTAGAAATATTACAATGTATTTGATCTAAGCCGTTACAATTGAGACGCCCTCTACGGAAAATGATTTTACTCGTTAATCGCGCCATCTGTTGCTTATTGAGTAGAACTACACTCTCACATGCGATATTATTATTTTCAGTATAATATCGATTGCAACTAAATAGCTTATCGATGTATCAAATGCCGCCAAATTCAAAGGTGAATATTTGAACAGTTGACATGAAATATATATATATCTGAATTTTTAAAATATATATATTTTTTTTCGTTTTTAATTTGAATTATTGTTATTAGAGCAACATTTTTTGTTTGACAGTTTAAACAATACATCGTCAAATTCAAAGCAAGCCCTGCGTCGTCCTGGTAACAGTTTTGTTTTGATTTTGTGTTTTACCTTTTTTTAAGATTTAATTTGTTTATAAAAGATAAGAAAATCACTTAAGATGTTTCGTCGCGGCAAATTTTCCTTTCTGACCAGCAAAGATGATCGCATTAAAATCATCAATGAACGCATTAATTTGACAGAACGTCATTTAATGGAAATGTGTTCAGCTTTTTCAATGCTAACACGTAAAATGGCCAAGTAGGAAATTAATATATTTATGATTATATATTTATGCTGTATTTTATTGGCTAGATTCCGGGATGCGCATGATGAACTGGCCAAACACATTAAGAACTATGCTGATGAAGAGGAAATCAATGAGAGTTTGTGTAATGGACTGAAGAGCTTCACCAACGCTCTGACCATAACGGGAGATTATATGGATATAAATGTGAAGAGACTGGAGCTGAAGGTAAGTAGCTAGATACGTATAATGGAACATGGAATAATCATGTCTTCTACTTTAGATAGTCAACGAGCTGGCGCACTTTGAGCAGCTGTGCAAGTCGACGCGGGACAATCTGCGTCTCGCTGTCATTGCTAGGGACAAGGAGGTGCTCAGCCAGCGTCAAATGCTGGAGCTAAAGTCCAAATTTGCAGCGAACAATGTAAGATTGTAAATGATATGACATGCTGACACTCTATAACTCTTTACTACTCCCTTAGAGCGCCGCGGATTCGGAGCTCTTCAAGACCAAATTGGAGGTTCAGCGTACCAACAAGGACATCGACGAGATCATCAGCGGCTTTGAGCAGCGCAAGCTGCGCGATGTGAAACAAGTGATGAGCGACTTTATATTGATTGCCATGAAGCAGCACACAAAGGCACTGGAGGTGCTCAGCGCCAGCTACTATGATGTGTGCAACATCGATGAGCGCGATGATTTCCTGCAATTTCAAAAGCTTATGAAGACGAAGGAGGAGCCCGCCGTTACTCGCAAGTCGACGCTGAAGAAGGGCTTGCGCTCACAGTCTATGGATAGCTTGGATCACAATCATCTGAGTCCGCTCAAGCGACAGCAGAAGCTATCGAAGAGCACAAAGAATTTGACGGGCGCAGGAATAACACGAGCTGGCAAACAGGAGCAGAGCGAGGAGGATGACAGCGAGCTGGATGAGGAGGATGACGAGGATGAAGAGGAAGAAGTGAGTTTTACTTAATTAACATAAAAAATAACTAATAATATATTTCCATTCTAGGAGAGCGACCAAAGCGCCGAGGAGGAGGACGAAGAGGAAGAGGGCTCTGGCAGCGTTTCCGACGACGAGGGTGATCAGGGATTGCCGCACGAGAATGTCTTTGGCGCCAAGGCCAGAAACAACAAGGAGTCCGCCAGCTCAACAACAACTCCATTGAAGCCAGTGGTTCGACAGCCCGTGAAACATCCATTTAAGGCCGTGGCAGCAACGCATGTAAGATTGCAAAAGCAATTCCATGTGCCACACAACTAGACAGAACCTAGATTGTTGAAACTAGAACTCATTTGCATGTAGCTCTCGCCCTCACTTGACTACCAGACTACTCCACACGCTATGCTACGCCGCTCATTATTTATCCCAAATAAACAATAATAATCGAACGAGGGCAGTCAGAAATATTATCTTCGGGTAGCCGAAGTTGAATTACCCTAGTAGAATAGTTCAATAGATTTTATGAAATAAATAATTATAGATCTTGATTATATGTTAGTTAGTCTTATAGATCTGTGTTTAGAGAGGATTCAACAGCTTACTGAATCATTTATGTAATATTGTCCGTATAAAAAGATACGTTCTAACACCTATTAAAAATATCTTGAGCTTTATAAAGTTCATCAAGAGAGTTTCTGTGGAAGCTAATTGATATGCTGTTCCCATTTGGTCTTCTAAGATTACGGAGCTTAAACAATCTATAAAAGTTTCTCTATAAATACTTAATGCTTTGGAATTCTAACGTAAATGTAACATAATTCATACAACAACAAACAATAATAATGATATAGTATATACAATCAATTGAAACCACCTCCAGCAACTACTCCTTCTCTCAATCCTTCAGATTTCTAAGTTGCCCCTTTACAAATATTTCATGAAATAGTTGAACAATCCTTCAGCAAGGTTTTAGCAATAATAATAATGCAAATCCAATCAGCTGGAACCTCCTACACCTCCTGCTCACCTGCCTCTCTCTCTCTCTCTCTCTCTCTGAACTGCTCCCCATCCACTTGTTCCGTTGCAGGTGGCATTCCGTAAACAGCGCACAGAACGCGACGCTGGCATAGCAACTGAGGGTGGAGCTGGTGGACGTCGCTTGGTGACGGTTGTTGAATCGAAGCGTGCTTAAGATCTCTAAACAGTTTGACATGCATGGATGGGGCATTCTTGGTTTTTTTGGTGTGTACAATTCTTGATTTTTAATTATAATAAAAAATGTGTATCGGCAAAAATTTCAAATTATTGCCTAACAATGAAACTTTCCGAAATGCACTTAACTTAAATTTTGACATCAACTTAAAACTATGCAAAAAATAGCAAATGAGCAAAATGTGGTTTGGATTACAGTTGGAGAGCAATTGCATGGGTTGTGAATGAATGTGAGATTTTGGAATTGTTACAAAAGTGTGAGAGTATGTGTATGTGTGTGTGTGTACTTGAAAATGTTCGATGTATATGTGATTGTGGTGCTGCATGCCTTGATTGTGGGCGTGGCACTGGGCACTGATATCTTGGTTTCGCTCATTTCTCCGGTGCCGTTCCCTCGACACCCGCCTGATTCATCAGATCCGCAATGCTCTTCTCCAGATCATCGATCCGATTGCCCATGTCATCGATACGTGTGATTATCTGATCGGACATCGTTTGAAATTTATCCTGCACATTCTGCAACAGATTTTGTACCTAAGATAGATAAGAGGTACACAGCAAGGGAGAGAGAGAGAGTGAAAGAGTGAGGTGAGGGAGAGATAAAGAGTGGGAGTGGGAGTGGGCAGTTGGGTGGTTTTGTTTGTGTTATTTACTTCTGTCAAGTGTGTCTCATTTCATTCGCATTACTCACATAAATTGTTAGCTCCTGCATATTCTTTGGATCCGCATTGCTGTTCAGCGAGTAGTTCTGATCCAGATCACTGTCCATCTCATTGCGCAAATCAGTCATCTTTTGGCTTTGTTCTTGTTATATTTTTTAAAAAAGTACAAAAAAATTTACGTTTTCGCTCTTTGTTTGCCGTTTTCCTCTTTTTCCTGCTTCTGTTTGCGTCGGCGGCTGCGGCTGTATAGAAAAACTTATAGCAATTTGCCCTGGCACAGCTGTAGCGCGATTGTAGTTCTTTAGAGACAACACCGCACGGTGTATCGATAGTGGTATCGATGATTTTTGCGGTTGCTGCGCAATTCAAATTTATGTAACCGAAGGACAAGCAGCAACAATTTGGCTACAAATTTCTCCTTATCTAATTGTCGTTCAATTATATATTTATTTTATATTTTATTTTGAATTTATCAAGTTAGCTAATTATCTATATCTGCTGATACGATATTGAGAATTGACTGTCAAGTTAACAGATTTTCCTAAGCTGTTAAACAGAAGAGTGACCACCTTTGCGCATGGCAACAGTATTTCGATAATTAACTGTTTATTGTTTAATTTAACACGCAATTAAACATTTATAAATTTGAATGCAAAATATTTAAGTTATGATATACCAACTAACATTCCTCTAATATTAACATGTTCATTTTCTTTAAATAGCATATCAAACAAAAATTTTGCTTGGATTATGTTTTGTTCACAGAACAGCTGATAAATATTATGTTTTGAATTCTTCTCTCGCTGTGGCAAACTCTCATAACTGGTCAAACTCGTTTTGCTTACTCTGTTTAGCAGCAACGGGGAATGGGACAAAGGAGTTCAATGTAGGCCTACCACAAAAAATTCAGCGCTCATGTGCTGAATACAAAAGCAAATGCGTCGTATACAAAAAACAACAACAAACACATTAAATGCACTGAGCGTTGGTTGAAAAAGACACCCCCTGCAAGGGCAACGAATATAAATTCATAAATAACACCAGTGGCGTTGTCCGTTAGCATTTGCGAGGGGCCAAAAACAGCTGATAAGCGCATTAGGCGCGTCACTGTCAAGCAGTAGTCAGTAGTCAGAGAGAGAGAGAGAGAGAGAGAGCGCACCATAGCTAAGCAGCGCAGCAGAGAGCGCCAGCAAGTGTGAGATAATGGGCAGCAACAAGCAGAATATAATTTACAGTATTTCGTTGATGAAAACAGTCTGTGCCATGTTAACGGTCGCTGAGGATCGTTCGTCGCCTATTGAACGCAATTCAAATATATAGCGAGCGAATCTATAGAAAAAGGCGATAATCATAAGTGAAGCGCTGAAACTCGAGTAAATAGTTCATCATCAGAATTATGTATAAAAAATAATGCAGTTTGTGTGTGCGGGTGTTAATGTCCAATAAGGGGCCACGGCCTGTGTGCATGTGCACACATATGTACATATGTGTGTGTGTGTGTGTGTGTGTGCCTTTGTGTATCTGTGTGTTTGTGTTGGTGTCATATCAGCAGCGATTGTGTTACAACAACAACAACAACATTAAGACCGATGTTACTCTAATCAGTAACTTTTGACCAATCAATCGAAAATAATATTTTGTGGTTTACATTGACGTTCAGTGCAACACTTTTTATTAAAACCTGCGATAAGCCGCAAAAGAGCCCAAACACGTTCGCATTTAACACAATATTAGGCGCTAGTTCTAATAAGAATTAGTTTGCGTAAGTGTGCGTGTGTGTGTGTTGCGGTAGCGTTGCCAATTGAATTATAGACTATCTTGAATAGGCCGAAAAATAAAACAGGAAGACTCACCGACACACACACACACCCACTCACACGCATACAGTTATACCTATATAAATTAATATATGTGGTAATCAGCTGGCTTTTTTTGGCGCTCAACAATGCGAAAAGAACGAGAACGAAAATGTGTGTAAAGCAGTAACCAAAGAAAAGTTAAAATAAAGATCCAGCAATTAACAGTAATTAAAATTAAGACGAAAACGCGGTAACAAGAAAGAATAAAAAAACAAGTAATAATAAAAGTTGTATATTTTATAAATGTATGCAATGTTGTGTGCCCCTGTTAACAAAGGCAGAAGACGCAATATAAAATACTTGCTATATTTACACATATATATTTACATATGTATATATATATGTATTTAACTGCATGCATGTATAAACAAACACATACACACACTCACAGAGATGAATATTCATTTGCCTGCCTCAAATGCATTTGCATGGGCTAAGCGTTGAGCGTGTTTGTTTACGAAGAGCATCAGTGAGCAACAGCTAAAGAGAGAGATAGACAGTGAGAGTGTTAGAACAGGAGTGAAGCAGATTTAAGTAGACTTTGCACTAATTAGACTTTGTTACTAGCTGCACTATAAAGGATTGAAGTTAAGTAGGCGCTTCTCTAAGAGCAAATTAAAAGCGAAGAAGCGCAAGCAAGACCGAGAGTCTGTCGACGCGTGTAAGACAAAGACACCAACAATAAGAACGGCAACAACAACAACAACAGCAGCTGTCAATGAAATCGAAAAGTTTACAAAAACAAATAACAACAATTAACCGTTTATGCTCTCTTCTATGTGTGCTATTTTCTGCTCGCATGCTTTGCGGCAAGTTCTGATTAGCAACAGTGCATCAAAGCAATCCCCGCTCCCGCTGGCAATCAGCTAAAAAGCTAATGAACTCTCACACCCACACACACTTAAGCATGCACACACACACACACATACAGCTCAACTTTTAAGAGCGTGTCGCTCATTTCGTTTTCTACATACATACATATGTGAGACGAAAGAAGCAGAACAAAAACCGTACAAAAACAAATAAACAGACAGAACTCATGCAAACATTTGAATATATTTTTATTAGTATTTTTTCGGCCTAAAAGTTTTTATTTATGCAAATTTTTTTTTTTTGCTCTTTCTTTGCCGCGCCTCTGTAGGCACGACGTCAAGTGCAAGAGAGAGAGAGACAGATAAACACGACAGCAAAAGGGATTAGAAGCGAGTGCTCAGGGAATTAGAATATATTTAAACAAAATATTTGACGCGCTTTCTGAATCGGCGTGCGGTTAAGACAAAGCAAAAAAGCTATAGTAATATATAGTAAGTAAAAAAGTCACTTGATGAACAAAGCGAACAGAACAAAGGTCAAACAACAAAACAACACAACAACAAACTAACAACAGCAACCAGAACTACAACAAAAGCAACAACAGCTGCACGAATTTTATCAACATGTCCAGTTGGAGTTTGGCCAGTGCCGTTTCGCCAACGGTCACGGGGAGCGTTGCCGGTGACGTCATTAGGCTAAACAATCTAAAAGCCACCTCCGACATAGACATTGCTACTGCAACTGATAGCAGCAAACAGCAAAAAGCAGCCCGTCCAACCACACCTGTGCCCCTCAAGAAGTTGACCTCGAAGCGGCCGCCACATTTAACATTGCACATCCAACCGCCAACAACAGCAGCAGCGGCAACAACAACAACAACGAGAACAACAGAGACCCACGAAGGCGCCTCTAGCTGAGGCGGAAAACGTTGCGCTCTCCTGCAGCTCTTCCATCTATGGCACGCCCCTTGGCTCTGCCACTGCACTCGCACCGGCAGCCACACCGGAGAGCCAAGACACCAGCCACAGCAGCAACAGCACCGCTAGCTCCATTTTCCCTCACGAGCAATACAAGACAATAAAAAAAATCGACATACAATTTGAAAATGTGCAACATAGTGCTAAATTTGGATTCCTTAAGAGAGGTAAGTCGTAAGTAATTATATAATACATAAACATAGAAATTAAGACTAAATGGAGTACAGTTTAAAGCCTTTTTCAATGTACAAATTCTAGAAATTCAGAGATTTCTTTTAGCACATCCTATTATATATTTGTATATACATATGTATGAATCGTTCTATGGAAGTTTAATGTATCATTTATAGCTTATGAAACTTCATTTACTTTTTATATAATGATGAATTCTTATAACATATGCTATTCTATTCAAACTAATTTGAAGTACTTATATAAGAATTATATTGTAATGTTCGATACAACCTTTCTAACTATTGCAGCATTGTAGTTCATTAAAAGTCTATTAAGCATTTGACTACTCTGTTGGCACTCTATTGTTTTTTTTTATCATAGTACAACCAACCATTATGTTTCGATTGTTTTTGTGCCAGTCCACTTCCAGTCACGCCTTGATGCATGATTCGATAACCAAAACAGCAGCAGACAGACATTGCGTGGCATCAAGTTGAAAACATATTTATTATTCTATATTACACATATATACATATATAGTCATATGAATAGTCTTTTGTTAAATAAATTACGAAAGCTAAAGAACAGACAGCAATAATTTATAACTAGCCCATTAGAAAAAAAAATAAACACCCTGTTTAACACTTTTAATATGAATATATAATTTATGGATATGGAGTTAAACACCTTTCACCCTTGAACCATTCACTGAGCGTTAAACAATAAAATAGCATGCCTAATGTAACATTTCTTTATTATTTTAGAATAGATAATTCTTTATGTATTTTCAACAATTTATTATAAAATATTTAATGTAATGTAATGTGATAGTGTACAAATATTTCCAATTGCTTTTCAACTCCCATTCACTTTAGTTCATTTTTAGGATAATACACATTAATGAAACACCCTGTGCGTATTTATTTTCTTGTGCTTCAATGATTAAAACAAATACTTTTCTAATCTATGTACTAACATTTGTTGCACTCCAATGAATTCGCTAATGTTCTATTTATGGCAAAGATTAATGGTATAATTTTTGTTGCCATGAATGAGCATGATATGTGGCTGTTATAGCATTTCAATTCTAATTTTATTAAATTCACATATTTTAAACTCTAAATTCAAGACTAGTCAAATATTACTATTATTAGTCAAAATATTACCTATCTAATTATTATCGACTTCTACAAACTCCGATGGACTATAAACCCTTGCTTTTCAATCAGATTTGAAATTTTTCTCTGGAAGAAATACTTGATTTCTGCAATCAGTACCAGCTCAATTATTATTATATTAGTCTGGCTGCTACAGCTCAATTTGTTATAAGCGATAAACATAATACCCATTGATACACCTGCTAATATTTGTACTACCCATTAGCTAGATTTTGAACTCAAGTATTTGACGGAATTCAAAAGAAGAGCGAATGTGACGACTTATCTAATCAAATCTTAAATGCTGATAAAGATGAGAGCTGGAAAAAAGGGAAAACTGTAAAAACCATAGAAAACACATCTAGGCAATAGAACTAATTGAGCAAATCAATGCTAGGGTCAGGTGTTAAGGTCAATAGCCCATTATTGTATTATATAAACAGTTAAATAAATTAAAAATATAAATATATCATATATATATCGTATATAAATAGAATAGTTATATGATCATTTGCTAGGGTTCGCTCGGGTCGACATTTACAGTTTTTATGGGTTTTGACGAAAGCGATTTGAATATTTACATATCAATTTAAGTTACATATGGGTGTGTGTTTGTGAATATATATATATATATATTTGCCAATATATTACAAATATTGCAAGCCGATAAGATTTCTGGGTTACAATAACAATGCGCCATATAGATATGAATATACATATGTATCTGTATGTATACATATGAAATTTTGTAAGCAATAAATGTTTCCGTCTTTTATCAAGAGACTTTAAGTATATGCCCTTTACATATATACACATATATCTATCTATTGTTAACCCAATTTTTTGTTTGATAATTAGGGAACTTTTGTTGATTCAATTAACAGCAATGTGAGCTCTGTCAAAACTCCTGATGACAAGAAGTGTCAGTGTTATAAAAGTTAGATTATACAGATAGGGGTATACCACTCATAAAATTGACTCATTAGGTAACTATGTATATAGTATCCTGATAGTCAATAAGGCACGCGTCCAACTGACCAATTCCCATAAGTGCATAATTGCTAATGACTCACAGCTCAATTCATTACGACATGGAATTTGAACCATAAAACAAAAAGTTGAATACATTTATCTATTTGCTTATCTAATAGAATGTCTGGAAAACTACAATTAAATATAAATCACAAAGCAGAGTAAATGCTTAACATAAACGGACAACAAAAATGAAAACTGATAAATTGTTAAATAAGTACAGCTGATTAGTGATAAAGAAATATATTATAGATATGTTCCATATCTAACTTGTTTAAGTACAAGCAAACTTGCATATGGAACGTGAGAATTGGCGTATACCAAAAGTTTGCATTGTATATATCATATATCGAATTTAATGTATTATAAATCCAACAAATGAGTGTTCTCTAGTTGGGAGTGAATGACTAGAATATACCCTAAATGCTGCATATCAATTTTATTTGATATTATAATATTTTCCCATCTAGTATTAGCTTATCCTAGTCAAAGATACTATGAACCCTTAGCATACATACATAACAGAGAATACGTGGATACATATATACGCATGCATACACTGGGGCACTGGCTTAGCTTGTGCTCTATTATGGAAAATTTATTGTTGATTAACTTCTGTTCTAATTGGACTTCCTTAATATAATTTTCAGAGCTTGATAATGACATCTTTGTGTGTCTATTTACTTAAGCACAAGTCTAAAATATTTACATTTATTTTTTTATTTATTTTTTTATTTATTTTTTTTTTTTTTGATGAGGGAAAGTTATTTAAAATTCGTCAATATCAAACTCTGCGTATTCATCAAATCTAAGAAATACATGTATATTTTCCTGCTTTTACGATATTTAAATTAAACTTAAAACACCAAATCATATGATCGAATATTATCGATAATATAGAAATGAGATGAGTTATCAAATAAAAAAACGATAATCTTGTGTTTATACTTGATTGTAGCTTAAGAGGTTCATGAGTTTGTACGCGGTTCATCAACCTTATCAATATATAAAATATTTTATGGGCTCGGCCACGCCTTCTGCTGCCAGTTGATTCACTTAAAAGTCAAATAAAAATAAATAAATAAATTTTTCATACAAATATACCATTTGATAAATCATAAATTCTACTCTACTTTTGAATGGATATTCCACAATCATATTAGCTTCTGGCTAGGCAGAAAATCTTGAATAATATATGCATAAAGGTCGCTGGCGCGTTTTAATTGATATCACTTAAGCTCCATTAAATATTATGCATGTTTATTTCTTCTCTTTTCATTCATTTGGTTTTTTTTTTCTTCTTTGTTATTGTTGTCGTATCATCTTGAGTGAGTTTTCCTGTTATAGTCTTCCTAATAGGTCATTTGACAGTTTCAGTTTCGCACTTAAAAAAAAAAAAAAAAATCAAAACATAAATACTGAAATCTGGGTATTAGTCACAGTTTGTGCTGCTGTGTTTCCCTTTTCATTTTAAGCAAATTTTTTTTATCGCGTGCGTTGCGTTTTTATTTTAATTACCGAATCTGAATTGTTCTACGGATATTGTTGACAGCTTATGCGTGCCAGAAGATCAAAGACAGAGAATTAACATTAAACTGGGACTAAGAAAAATTGGGTTTAAATTTAAAGATCTTACAATTAAGAATATTAAACTTAGATCATATAGAAGATCTTAGATCTTAACAGCTGTTTTCGAGCAATCTGATAAAATGTTGTTTATTATATCTTATCAGTTATCTTATTACAATTTCAAAAAATTATACCTTTCATTCAGGAATATTCCTTTAAAATGTCAGCAATAGATATTTTTTGGCTGACGAGATGATCGACATTCCAAAGGACTGACTTAGTTGTGGTCTTAGTTGACCTTGTGTCTATATGTTATATATAGTCTGTTCCGTTGTTTATATTATGGTAAATTATTGAAGTATTTATTTAATTTATACTTAGTTCTCCCGCAATTATCATTAAAAAGAATAGCTTCTTGTTAATTAAGTTCATATTAATTAAATAAAGTCTACGTCAACGTCATCTTTTATGAGTTCATATAAATCATTCGAATGTTTTTTAAAAATATATTCAAATCGTGCAAAAATTTGTTAATCTCGAGAGCTCAAACATAGATTGTATATCAGTATATAAAAGGTGTAGAAAATCTATATATACGTATTTGTAACCTTTTCAATGTACTCAATACTAACTAATTAAAAAGACATACCTAAGTCGTTACCAAGCCTTATGTATAGCGATAAGCGGTCTCAGGGCTTATATTAAATGAGTTTCAGTAATTTCATTTGTGGGATCAGCAGTAGATTAGCTCTTTATATATATAAAAATATATATGGTAGGTATGCCTACATATATAGTATTTAAGCAAGTGCAAGTTTAGACTAGAAAAAAAAAAATAATGATATCAGATGACTGGCACAAGGCGCAAGACTCGTGCTGTAATCGTCTACCGAGAAATACTGCTCATATAGCCATTGCGACTGCAATGTCAATTCGAAGGCCATGTCAAAAAAATGTTTTGTTGTCTTCCTGCTGAAAGACTTTATTAGTGCAATCAGCAGGTGGGTTGGCTAAGGGCCTTCCGCCACAACATCTGGAGGGAATAAAAAGTCAACCATCTGTTGCGACGCTGATCATAAAATAGCGTATCGCGATAAGATTTGATTCGAGTCCCCAAACCAAAACCACTTCTGATAAGACGCTAAGAGTGCGAGTCTCTGGCCGATTAGAAATTGCTCACACAGCCAGGTTAATCGATAGATTATCTTCGATTACTACAAAGTATCGTCTATAATGTGCAATAAAAAACAAAAGAAAAAACTTTAAACCTTACACAAAGCGAAACCTCCAAAAGTCACTAACTAAAAACTGAAAAAAAAAAAAAACAGTTTCTATTTTTTATGACATTATCATTGGAAATGGCGATTAGCGCGCATGAAACGCAGCTAATGGGTTCCTCTTATCAGCTGCCAATTGTGACTGGGCACAGTAGCAATATTATATTCCAATAAATATATACATACATATATCTCTCTCTCACTCTCTGCCTCCTCACACACAATCGTAATCCTAATTATGTGTAGAAACAATGAATATTCGTCGAACAGCTATTAATTGAGCTACGTCTGAGTAACTGGCATATCTTGAATATATAATGTACTTTGTACACTCGACGTCTATTGAAAATGTACTGGGGTCTATTATAGATACGATTGAATTGATTGGGAATAAGCTGAAAAGGGCAGCCATAATAGCCTATACATATATTGATTAATTGGGGAAATATGCATTAAAGATAAATGGCATAGAAATGCGTCAGTGTAGGAAAAACTTATGAAGAGAGAAAGGAATCTGATTCCGATAGGATCTTGGGCAGGAAATTTCTCTGCTTAGAATGAATTTGTTCAACAACTTTTCCATACATACCACCTCAATTTATATAGCTTTAATTTTCTACCTTTTCCATTGCAGAAAACAAAGACATACTGAAGGGTTTATCGGGTTACTTTCGTTCCGGCGAACTGAATGCCATTGCTGGACCATCGGGAGCGGGCAAGAGCACGCTGCTAAACATACTCTCAGGATATACGTAATGTAACCCCGTACCTTAAACCCATTTCAATTATTAACTAATCAATATTGATTTCTAATCCCTTTAGTTACACGGGCTTTACGGGGGATTTTCGCATCAATGGCAAGCCACGCGATTTGAAGGCTTTCAAGCCGAATGTCGCTTTCATCACACAGGACACGTCGCTGCAGTCGTTTCTGAGCGTTAAGGAGGCAATGCATTTTGCAGCGAACCTAAAGATTGGCACCCACATGTCGCCGGAAGCTAAGAAAGAGCGCGTGCTCAGCATCCTCGTGGCCATTGGTATGTATGAGAGCCGAAATACGCGTACGGGCAATCTGAGCGGGGGTCAACGCAAACGTCTGGCCATTGCTCTGGAGCTGGTCAATAATCCGCCGGTGCTAGTGCTGGACGAACCCACCTCGTATGTAGTAAAAAAAATATATATATATAAAAAAATGAAATTTATTTAAAATATTCTTATCTCGCACTCTTAGGGGTCTGGACAGCTCGACGTGCAATCAGCTGATAACGCTGCTCAAGAAGCTGGCCGTGGAAGGTCGCAATGTCATTTTCACTATTCACCAGCCCAGCGCCTTAACCTTCTCCATGTTCGATCATCTCTATGCCATTGCCGAGGGTCAGTGCATATATGCTGGCGGCGCACAGAATCTGGTGCCCTTTCTGAGTGCTGCCAATCTGCGCTGTCCAGAGTCATATAATCCGGTTGATTATTGTAAGTTTGTGAAGGGAATTGCTAAATATAAATAATAAGCTGGAAATGGGATTTCTTGATAGTTTGATTTAGGGCTTAAATATAGAAGAGATTGGTAAATTTGCTAAGATTATGAACATATGCTAGAGTAAACTTCCATTGTTAAACTTAAGCTATTTCTTATTAAATAAGTCGTATGCTGATAATCATTTATATTTAACTTAAAACTTAGCTGTTTTATTGACATATTTGTTGAAAATTTGGACTGTGTCTATAGATATATGTTTGTCTAACAAATCCCTCAAGCGCATTTGCATACCAGGTTCATAAGCTTAACTTAGATATATTTAGATGTATGTAATGTTGCCTTCTAAGAAAATTTTAGAACACATATTTAATGTTGACTTCTTAGCTCAGAAAATTATTAGAATATTTAAAATCTTGTTTAACTCAAGCTCAATATAATTTTCACTACGCTCTCTTCATTTTAACATAGTAATGGAAATAGCGACGCATGACTATGATGAGGATGGCGAGCAGCAGGTGGATAGGCTGATAGCACTAATGGATAATGGACGCAACGATGATTATAGACAAAGCAAAGCGACGCGCGTGGCACAGCTGGCAACGATGCGCAAAATTGGTAAGTTATCTAAATTGAGCACATCTCTTAAAGCAAATCATCTAAATATTAAATCTCTGCAGAACAAATGATGTCCTCTGGCTTGCTCACGCCTGTCACCGCGCCCATTATGAACACTGGACCCAATTATAATCGACAGTCATTTAGCTTTAAGCCAATGACAACCATTAATGAGATGTCGTCGCGTGTTTGGGAGAGTCAAACGATGAATGAGGATCTGGCAGGCAGCAAAAGTGATGGCAATTGTTGTAAACCGAAGAAAAAGAAACCAAAACCGACCATGTCGATGCCCACGCTGGATCTGGACCCTGCGCATCTGTGCAAGCGCGAGAATATCTATGCCACGCCCTTTTATCGACAGCTGAACATACTGCTGTTGCGCACCTTTTTGCTCCTCTGGCGAGACAGTTCGTTGACCACGATGCGTTTTGCCATACACCTGCTCATCGGACTACTAATTGGCTTTCTGTACTATGGCATTGGCAACGATGCCAGCAATTCTATGAACAATTTTCGTTATGTCTTCTACACCATCATGTTCATCATGTATTGCGCTTTCTCTGGCATTCTGGTCAAGTGTAAGTTGGCAATTTATATGGCTTTAATAGGCAAGAGTATATGGGAATTAGAAGTCATTACGGAACTAATTGAATTTAGTTGAAATTAAGGTCAAGGGTTTGAGCTTACATTATTGTAGACTGCATTTAAATATTTCGCTATATAATACTTTTCGTTATTTTGAAATTTGTTTTAAACTCTTATTTTCAATGATCACCTTTTGCAATTCAATATACAACGGAAGCAGTTAGGCAGACAAAGCTTAAAGACTCTTTTAACAGACATAAAGAAATATAAAATTTCCTTCCTATACCTCCTCTAGAAAAAAAAGTAATTACATCTAATATCTAAAAGTTTATATGTAAACAATTTCTATTTAAAAGTGCTTACCCGAAATTCATATCAATATATTTGTCTACTTGCAGTTCCTCTGGAATTTCCGATTGTTTCGCGTGAGCACTTTAATCGCTGGTATTCGCTGCGCGCGTATTATGTGGCCATCACGCTGGCCGATCTGCCCATACAGATCATCTGCAGTTCCCTGTTTATAGTGCCCACGTATCTGATGACATGCCAGCCGCTGGAGCCCTGGCGCTTTGGCATGTTCTTTTTGATTGTATTTATGACGGCGCTGGTGGCGCAGAGCATTGGACTGACTGTGGGTGCTGCATTGAATTTGAATCTGGGCGCTATACTGGGACCATTCTTCATCTGTCCATTTCTGGCATTCAGCGGCTTCTTTCTGCAGGAGAAGGATGCGCCGATCTATTTGCGCTGGTTCTTTGATGTCTCGTTTCTAAAATACAGTCTAGATGGTGCTATGCTGGCCTTGTTTGGCTACGATAGACAGCGTTTGGATTGCAATGAGATGTACTGTCATCTGTCGCGACCCAAGTACATACTCAAGAATCTGGACATGGAGCATGCCAACTATCAGCTGGCCATATTTTTTATGCTAGGCCTGCTGATCATGCTGCGCATAATAGCTTTCTATATAATGTCCTTCAGACTCCGATTGTTCAGATGATACGCTAATGTGCTGAACTCACATTCCGTTCACATATGTTTTTATATATACATATATATTTTTATCAGATGTACACATTGTATAGAGTTGAGCAACTGCGAGTATATTTATGATTTCTTTTAGCATTTAATTGAGTGAACCATGTGCCAAAGAATTGAACAGCGTTTAGCGTAAGGAGAAATCGTGATATACATACATACATACTTATCTTATCTAATTGCAGCAAATAATTTCTACCCAATACAGCACACCAATTCACAATTCCATAACATATATATTTGTTCGATTACATATAAAGAAAACCCTTTAGTCTAGCTCTTGTATTTTTTTACAATCGTATTAATGACCCCCATCATCAACTATTGCTTAGTTTTATTAAGCTCAAAGTGTTTTTTTTTCGGTACACCTATTTTGTAATAAATATGAAATATTTTGTATTCATAAAGTTTTGGAATTTTTTGTGCAAATGGAAAACTTGTTATAATACAATAAAAAGTTCTTAGAACCCATTAGATGAGATCTGCTATTGAACCCTTGTAACCCTTGAAATCTACTAGATATAGATTATTTTTTAATACATTTTAACAACCAGAAAAGCTCTTAGGTAATAATCTAAAATGTTTATCTAACTTTAAGCTTAGCCCACCGCAAAGTAAAAGTTTTTATGTACATTTTGTAAATACATAAAAATTATATAATTTTTTCGTATGTGGCTTAAATATGTGCAATAAAATTCGATAAGAAAACATTTTAAAAATAACAAGTAAGAAGGCTCTAGTCGAGACTGCTCGACTACGAGATCCCCTGAACCCTGCCAAAAAGTGATACTCTTCTGCTTTACGCACTTATAAGCGCGCGCTCTGCTAACTGCGCAGTTGCTGCCGTGGCTTGGGGGTGGGTTGGGCTGAACTTTGGACGCTAATAACTCCATTTCTAGATGGACGATCTTCATGAAATTTTTAGAATAGATTAAGAGTATATAAATCTATCTATTTGCCAAATTGCAAGTCTCTAGTATTTGAAATGCGTTTTTTTCAAATTGGGGGCGAAGGGGGCGTGGCATCCAAAATCTGAAAACTACAAAATCTACAACAAAATCTACTACAAAATGCGTATCCATAATATCTATCTAAATTTATAAAGTTGAAGTCTCTAGCTAAAACGGTGTAGAAGTTATACCCAAAAAACCTAAAAAACGGAAACGAATTTTCGATTTTTTATCGATAATTTGGAAATGGGACGAGTTATCGAAAAAACAAAATAAACTCGTATTGCGTAGGTAACATACGAGTGTTCATGTGAAATTTCAGCTCTCTAGCTTTTGTAGTTTCCGAAATCTCGACGTTCATACGGACGGACGGACGGACGGACGGACGGACAGACGGACAGGGCTAGATAAACTTATTTTTTTATGCTGATCAAGAATATATATACTTTATGGGGTCTGCGACGTCTCCTTCTGCCTGTTACATACATTTTCACAAAACCATTATACCCTGAATTCCCATTTTCAATGGGTTCATGGTATAAAAATAATAATATATTGCAAGTATATTATACTGTTTGAATTTTTAAGAAATTAAAAAATATTTAGCTAATTGAATCAATTTTGAATAAAGTAAAAAAAAAAATTATATATATTTTTTTAATAATAAAAATGTTTGTATATTAAATTGTTGAATTCACTAAGCAAAAATAAATTTAATATTTAGCTGACAAGAATTAAGAAATATTTAGCTATAATAAATAATTTTGCTCTTATATAAATTTTCAATTCAATTAAAATTTTTTGTGTAAACATTTTGTAGGTCAAACAATATTTTATATATTTTCATAATGAAAGTTAATTAAACAAAAATTTACGAAAATACAAAATATATGTAAATAATAAAAACAAAATATATGTATGTATATATTTTTATACAATTTTTATACATTCAAATAAAAATATATAAAATATTTTTATGAAATCAAATTTTGGAATTTATTACAGCATTTTCAATAAATCAAATTTAAATAAATAATTATTCTATGAAATTCAATTTTATTTTATTTCCTATATTACAAATTTAAATATATATATAAAATATAAATTATATTTTTAATATTAGATAAACCCAAGTAAATATAAAATCAAGCCATGTAAACAAGTTTGCTCCACTGTTCTGATACCAGTTTAGAGCCAACTCAAACATGTTGTGACTCGCCTCAAGTACTGTGATCAGTGCTGCCAGTTTGGCAATTTAGTGGCTAGATCTGGCCACTTTTAAAAAAATTTGCAACTTTTATTTTGTAAATGCTATTAGCCACAAATCTAGCAATTTTAAATTATTTTTTAGCAATTTCAGCAACTTTATTATAAAACTATCAATTCTTATATTTTTCTTCAGTGTTTTTGCATTTTGTATGCCTTTTTTACGATTAAGATATCGGAACTTGTATTTAACCAAGTTGTTCGATTATATGAACTAGTTTATGGTGTTTGATAACTCTTTAAATGTGATTGGTGAACAAAAACAAGATGCCGAAAGTTTATAGGCAAAGTTTTCGTGATGCCTGGCTGCAAGATGACGAGTTCAAGCAATGGATTCGTAAGGATTGCACTGATCAAACACGATCTTATTGTGCGTTTTGCAAATCAACTATTAACGCTAAGCTTTTTGACATCCGCCACCACGGTGCGTCAAACAAAACATGTGACTGTGATGGCCGCATGTACCCAAAAGAATAAGTTGCCTTTTGTTAGAAAATCAACCAACACCGAGGAGCAGGAAGCAGCATTATCCTTGCATATTGCTCAGCATACGGCGATTGCCACAGTTGATCACCTATCAAAATTGTCTGTAAGCCAATTTTCCGCTTGCAAAGCTGCTGCAAATATAAAATTAAGACAAACAAAGTGCACCTACATTATTAAAAATGTATTGGCAATGCATTTCATAGACGATTTGCGGAACGACATTGGAAGCTCGGCTTTTAGTCTTCTGCTAGATGAATCTACTAACATTAGTGTGGAAAAAATGTGTTATTTGTTAAATATCAAAATTTTAATGGTTTAGCAATTTTGTTGGCAATTTTAACAACATTTTTAGCTATTTTTAGCCACTTTTTTTTCCAAATCTAGCAATTTTTGCTTAGGAGATTCTGGCAGCACTGACTGTGATTACTATAAACAGAAGCCGGCAATAAAAAATAAAATGAAACCCAGTTGAATTCAGTTGTGTTTTGTGTTTCAGTGGAAAGCGATCGGCGCTTGTGTCGGGAGATCGGTTACCCATAAAGAGTGAGGAAAGACGCGTGATGAAAATTTAATTGAAGTGAAGCAATCAATTGTTAAAATAACAATATATATATATATGCTATATACGGATAAATTTATGTATATATATTCATATCTGTCTGAATTACAAAGTTATAAGCGTCAAAATTTGTTTAATTCGTCGTAATAGTTGCGTAGTTAAACATTTAAAGCTAGTTTTCTCTACAATTGAAACGCCTTCAGATGTGATTGCAAGTGGTTTTCCAGCTGTCTATGCAGATATATATATATAAATTTATATATAAACTGTATGCAAATTGAAGTACATATAATTGTAACGGAAAACTGATAAGGCCCGTCAAGGAAAATAAATTCTGCTGCACATTATCTATAATTATATTTATTATATATTTACAAACAAATAATTTGACGCAGTTGCATTAGATTATTTCATGTTATTGGGGAATTTACTTTGTTTTCTTTTGTTAGTTGAAATTCATTGAAGCTTAATTATTATACTGCTCTTGCTTCAAAGATAGCATAGTTAGACTGTAAACAAAACATTTAATGGTTTTAAAAAATATATTTTGTTGCATACTTTTTGGAGTAGTGGAATATATTATATATGATATCACTTTCCGCAATACTCTTTACATCTTTTTAAAGACACCGAACTTAGCTTTAGTTAAATGCTGATATTGCTTTCCATTATAGAGTTTCTGTCAGTCTATAATATCTAATCACTCTCCCACTAGATGTATTCTCAGCTATCTTATTAAAATTGTTCTTATTTTTAGAGTAGCTGACAGTCTATTATTTCTAAAAACTCTCACTTAAAATACTTTAGTTGCTTAGAGTTCCAGAATATGTCTTTTTTTTCTTTTTAATAATTACTCAAATTCTTACTAGTTACAGAGTATGTGATAGTCCATCATTATAGTGCTTAGCTTAGCTGCACTAAGTGCAACACATAATAATTTGTATTTGTTATCATTTGCCTTATCTCACTGCAAGTGGAATCGAAATATATATAAAAACTAATGACCGACTGCTAGCTTGACTGACCACAGTCAAGTCATGAATGGTTAAGAGTGAATATGTTTCATTAAAAAAAGTAAATTATAAAAGAAAATAACAAAACTGCATTAGAAAGATTTTCCTATAAAAATATTGAGCTAAATATATTTACATACATAAATTTGCAAATAATTCACGCCATCTATAAAATCCCAGCTTAATTATTTAAGTTTTAAGAACTGTGATAAGTTAAGCTACCTAGCTTTCGGTACATGTGTGATATGCATCAGACAAGCTATCAATCACTCAATCAGTACTAACTGTATTTTATTTATCATATTTATCTTGAATCCTATCAATCATTTACACATTTAAGTACTATTACAAATTTATGCATTTTTTTTTTTAATTTTCCACAGCTAAAAATTTAAACAGTCAGTACACTTTATAGCCAATCGGTCAGATAAGATTGCAATAATTTTCGTTGTTCCCTTTGCTGAATTCGGATTAAAAATTTGACTCGATTACAATGCTGATAATAAATGCAGGCACTTGAACTCCCACAATCAATGGAGAGTGCAAACCGATAACGGATAACCGCATTTACCACTAGCCCACAGTCGAACATTGTATTTCTTCCAGGCCAGACGCTTTCATATAAAAATTGGTTAAATAAATATATTGTTTAATAATGGTCGATAATGCTGGAGCCACAGTGCCAAATGGCTTGTCTAAGGTGCAGCCTCTGGAGCTGCTCTTCAGGCAGGTCAGCTACAAGCTGAAAGGCTCAAATCAGTCCAAGAATCTAATTCTAAATGAAACCTGTGGAGCGTTTCGAGCGGGTCGTCTGACGGCTATACTAGGTCCATCCGGTGCTGGAAAGTCAACGCTGCTCAATGTTTTGGCTGGATTCAAGTGAGTGAGTTTGTATTGGATTTTAAATCAATTGATTGATCTGTTTCTTTATAGGGTCAGCGGTGTTTCCGGTCAGTTTCTGCTTAATGGGCAGCCGCGGGACTTGTTGGCCTTTCGCAAAATGTCCTCGTATATAGCTCAGAACTTTGAGATGCTCTCGCTGCTCACGGTGCAGGAAACGTTGCGTGTGTCCGCAGATCTTAAGCTGCCAACGGGCACAACCACGCTGCAGAAGCAAATTATTGTAAGTAAAGGGAAGTTTTTCATTCACGACTTTAGAATACCCTGTATCTGGTATATATATTATATTTATATATATATTATATTGAGCACATTTTCTAATCCACCTATTATTCCCTTCCCCAGCTGGACGACATTGTTGAGGTGCTCAACTTGCATTCATGTCGACATACGCTGGTCCGGGACATTTCTGGCGGGGAGCGCAAGCGTCTGTCCATTGGCATTGAGCTGATCACGAATCCGCCGATTATGTTTTTCGATGAGCCCACCAGCGGCCTGGATAGCGTGGCCACCTACCAAGTGATGGGCTATTTGCAGAAATTGGCGCACAATGGACGAATTGTGGTTTGTGTGGTGCATCAGCCCAGTTCGCGGTTGATGCAGCTTTTCGATGATATCCTGGTGTTAGCCCATGGAGAAGTACTATTTGCGGGCGCACAACATGAGATGCTGGAGAGCTTTCAAGCGGCTGGCTTTAGTTGTCCACAGTATTACAATCCAGGAGATTTTGGTGGGTAATGAAAGGAGTATTACCTAAGGATTTACTCATGGATATCTCTTTAGTACTCGAGGTGGGCAGCGAGTCGTCCAATCAGCGCTGCGAAAGTTTGATAAACCAAAATAAATCCAAGTATGATAGCCTACAGAGCTTTGATAACGTGCCCGCGGATGAGCAGAGTAAGTTCGTTTTGCTTGAAATTTTAACTGGATGACAATTTGCTGATCATCTCTACCCGCTTATCTGTTGCTTCTGTACCATGGTCCCACTTGCATGCCACTCTCCTTCATTTATTGCACTGCTCTATCTGTTCCTCTCTCTCTTGTCTCCATAAATTTGATTGCAGCAGCTTTCATTGAGCTATCGGAGAGCGTGTCCGGGCACCAGGTGCTCCGTCCCAAGGAACAGGTGGGCTTCTGGTATCAGCTGCGCATTCTAATGCACAGACATTTGCGTGCCATGTCCAGAGATATGGTGAGTATCATGACATTATAGATTTATCCATATATCTAAATATTATTTTATCTCTAATCCTCTCCAGATTGCCGTGCAGATGCGTGTGATCATGCACGTTACCATTGGCCTGCTACTGGGCGTGGTCTATTGGCAGATCGGCAATGATGCCAACAAGGTCATCAGCAATGTCTCCTGCATGTTCTTCATCATACTCTTCGTGTTCGCTGGCAATGCCATGCCCTCCATATTGCTCTGCATTCAGGATGCACCCGTCTTCATACGAGAGTACTATAACGGCTGGTACTCTATCCAAGCCTATTATATATCCAAGGTGCTGGCTGATTTGCCTCTGCAATTGATCTGTCCAAGTTTATTCATAGGAATTAGTTACTTAATGACCGGCCAACCACCGGAGCTGTTCAGATTTATCATGTGCTGGAGCATGTGCGTGATGACCGCATTCATTGGTCACTTCATTGGCGTCATAGGTGGCACCCTACTCTCCATGCAATTGGCTGTATTCATTGTGCCCACCGTGTCCATACCGTTTCTGCTCTTCTCCGGCTTCTTTATACGCATGCGTGAATTGTCCTGGTTCTTGCGCCCCATTTGTGATTTCTCCTTTTTCCGCTACGTCTTCGAGGGACTAATGCGTGCCATTTATGGCTATCAGCGTGGCGATTTACCCTGTCATGAGGATTTCTGCTATTTCAAGTCCTCCGAGCACTTTCTCAAAGATTTCGATATGTCCGGCGATATGTTCCATTCGGATATCCTGATATTGGGTCTATTTCTCCTTTTCCTGTTGGTCACCTTCAATGTGGCGCTGCACGTGTGCATCCGACGAGCTCTGTGAGTTACGAACAGAATTTAGAGTGTTTGTATTAGCATTAATTTAAGTCTATGATTAGCATAACAATATATAGTTGTGTAAATATATTATATATATAAATTCAGTTTGGATATATATGAATATAAATCAATTATAACACATTTTTAATAGGTTCCGGCTTCAAACCAATCAATTAAAAAAACATCTATTTCTGAACAAATTCATCAAAGAATTTCTCAAATGGAATTCACAATATATTTTATCTAATCGATGGACACGCTAGAGATTTCCATGGAGCTGCTGTCGTGTGTCGCCTGCTGCTGCTCAGTTGTTGCTGTCGCCGGCGTTGAATCCTCCAGTGTCGCCGTTTCCGTTGCTGTTGTTGTCGAACTAGATCCGGGCGTCTCTTCGCTTATGGTGGGAATTGTTGTCGTCGCTGCTGGTGTTGTTGCTGTGCTATTTGCCGTGGGTGCCGTCAGCGTACGCTGATTGGGCTGCGCTCGACGCACACGCTCCGGCACCGCACGCAATCGTCTCGCGCCGGCTGAGGTAGATGCACCTGTGGCACCAGAGCTGCTACTGGTGCTAGTTGTTGCGGTAGCCGTTGCAGTTGCAGATGACGATGACGTCGCTTTGCCCGCCTCAGCTATGGAGGTAAATGGCACGCGTACATCGAGCTGCTCCCATTCCATTTCATCCTCGGAACTGGTCTCGGCCGTGGCCACAGCCGTTGTAGCAGATTTTTTCTTCTGGCATTCAGCGCTGCGCCGATAATCGATTGTCTTTAGCAGCGCCTTAGCTTCCGTCTTGCGCTGTAATATCGAGGGCATTTAAGAGCTGTAGGAAAATACAGTTAGTTAACTTACGTCATCTGAATCCAGGCACTTGTAAGCATAGTAGGCGGCACGCTCATAGTCGCACTTCTTCTCATAGTAGTTGGCCAGCGTCATGAAGCCCTGGTAGAGGCTCTGCTTGTCGGTGGCCGCGCGTTCGTCCTCGCAGTACATAATGTAGCAATGAACGGCGGTCTCATTGTCGCCCAGTTTTTCGTGCAGGCTGGCCAGCTTATACATGGCAATGCCCTCGATGTCGCCAACATCGCAGGCCTTCCAATAGCATTTGACCGAATTCTCACATTTGTCCAGCTTCTCGTATGTTTCACCCAATGCAACGAGCATACGTGAGTCATACGGACGCAATTGGTGGGCAATTTTAAAATAGTATAGACTATAATAGTGCATCTTAATGATCTCGTAGGCCTGTCCCAAGCCATACCAAGCGCGATAATCACGCTTGTTGACCTCCACCGCTTTTCGATAGCTTTGTATGGCCGCATTTGTGTTCTTAAGCTCCATAAATTCATGACCCATCAGCGTCCACGCGGCCAAGTACTTGGGATTTAGTTTTAAAGCGCGCTGGAAATATGAAATTGCCACCTGATGATCACAGCGAATGCTATAGTAGTTGCCTATAGAGGAAAAGAGAACGGATTACAATATTGACATAGTAAGGTCGGTCACTACTTGCCTATGACACAACATGTCTCGGGTCGATATTTGTTAATGCTAACAGCTTTGTGCGCTAATTGTGCCATTTCAGTTTTCATTTCCTTGACAAACAACAAATTTGAGTACGTGTCCACATTGTCCAAGCGATATGGATCGCTCTCGAATAAGGCCTGGAACAGCTCAATAGCTTTGTCCACATCTGAAAGACAAATTTACAGATTACAATCTTCCTCGAGAGAGCCTTCCACCACGGACCCCTCTTATTGTGATAGACATGCGCCATTTGTGCGGTTATATAGATGCTCTTGTTAAAGCCGGCAGCCTGCAGATCCTCGTAGATCTTCAGTCCATCATCATTCAAATACAGCTCCAAGTACGTATGTGCCATAAAGAAATGACGCATCCAATGGCCGCCCAGCTGCATGTTCAGCAGCTTCTTTTTCTCCATAATTAATGGCGATAGCTCCAGATAGGCGCTCCACAGCATTGGTACCAGGCGCACTGCGCTTAAAAGCATTTGCTCGGCAGCCTTATTAAGGTTTAACGCTTTGAGCACCACGCCATACAGATATATTCCATAACCGTCTAAGCGGCCGCGTCCATGTTCTGAGCGCAATGTGGCTAACAGATCTGCCAAGTCGCGCATTTGATTTGGCTCATTGAGATTCGCTTGATCGGTGGTGGAGTCCAGGCGTCGTTTCTCACGTGCCATATACGTGGAGTAGAGGTGAAGGAAACGTGGAACGCTCGATTCACAGTTCCTAACAGCGTGCGCTGCCCGATCATATTCACGCACATCGTAGTAGCTCTTGGCCAAGAAATAATCGCTGTACTCGGCTGGTGTAATCCCCTCCAGTTGGCATTCGCTAAACGAGTGATCATCATCTGGTGCAGCATTGTCGATGTTCACATCACTCAGGCCATGGTGCATCTCGGCTAGCCATTTGGTGCTGTGGAGCAAGCCGCGTTTTGAGCACTCGATGATGCCGCGACGCAGCTCCTTCTTCACGTCTGGCATCAGTACTCTGAAAAACTCCTGCATAATGCTTTATATGCTTGCCAGGCTGCAGTTGCGACTATATTTAATTAAACTAACAAAATTTGCTTTCGAACGCGGTTAACAAGTGCCGGTCGTGTCGATTAATATAGTTGTCGATATATCGGCTATTGCCATGTCGTAGTTATCGAAACAATTGCATCGAAAAATATAATTTTCTGCATAATTAATTTTGTTTAATTTTAAATTAAATTTTAAACATTATTGTTTTCATTACTCAAGTTTAATTACAGTTTATAATTTTTAATATATAATTTCCTTAATTTGAATCCATAACACAATATTATGTGACCATGCTTATATAAATAAAAAAATACCAAAAATTTCGTATGACTGCAGAACTCTCATAACACTGGCAAAACAGATACGCAAAAAAAGAAGAAACAATAACAAGTGTTCAATATCAAAGATAACGCCACGAGAACAACAACAAAATCAGATTCCTTTGTTTATGAAAGCGCACAAAAACAATGAGAAAAAAACAGTAGTAAGGCTAACCAATATCGCGCCACATTGAGATGCGGAAAAGAACCGCCCATAATTGCAGTTACAGTTACATTTACTGGTTTAAGGGTCAATTAAATTTTGTCTGACATCTGATATACATACATAAATATATATCTATATTTGTTTGTATGTGCGCATATATAAACAGATAATTGATTCGCTGATTCATTTGTTTGCGTCTGCTGATTTAATACCAGTAATACTATTATCAGTCCACTGCCCACTGTAGTGTAAAAAATAAATCAGAGGCTCGCCAATTATAGCGGATCTCTCATACCGTTATTACAGTACATAACGGCGCACGCACATCATCAGAATGAGACTTTGTTCGCACAGCATTATATTTGCAGTGCTGCTCTTTGTGGCCTTGTTCAACGTTGGCAATTGTTTTTGGCCTTTTCATAAAAAAGACAAACATCCACCAACACCAGCACCGCCAAAGAAGGCATCGCTGAGTCCCGTTATATTCGGTTTGTACTAATATAGATAACATAAACGAGACAATTCCAAGGTTACATTTGCATTTTTATAGTGCCCGGCGACGGTGGATCTCAGGTTGAGGCACGCCTTAGCAAGTCGGATGCGCCTTACTTCATATGCGAGAAGACGCATGATTGGTATAATCTATGGCTGGATCTGGAGCAGTTGGTCATACCGATGGTGTACTGTTGGATCGATAACGTTAAGCTCTACTATGATAAGGTAACAAGGACAACGCACAATACGCCAGGTGTGGAGACGCGTATACCTGGCTGGGGTGATCCGAACGTCGTGGAATGGATAGATCCCACGAGAAACAAGGCTGGAGCATATTTTAAGGATATTGGCAATGTATTGGCAGATCTGGGCTATGTGCGCCGTGTAAATGTGCATGGAGCCCCCTACGATTTTCGACGAGCGCCAAGTAAGTAACTTAAATAGTTAATCCCATACATTATTAATGTTTTCTCCCTTGCAGATGAGAATAAACAATTCTTTATCGATCTCAAGCAGCTGGTGGAGGACACCTACGAAGCTAATAATCAGACAGCCGTTACTTTTATAACGCACAGCATGGGCAGTCCCATGACCCTCGTCTTCCTGCAGGAGCAAACAGCCGAGTGGAAGGCTCAATATGTTCGTCGCCAAATTAGTTTAGCTGGCGCCTGGGCGGGCAGCATGAAAGCAGTGAAGGTGTTTGCAATGGGCGATGACCTGGACTCGTTTGCTTTGAGCGCCAAAATTCTGCGTGCGGAACAGATCTCGCATCCGTCGACAGCTTGGCTGCTGCCATCGCCACTGTTCTGGAAGCCATCTGAAGTGCTGGCCTCGACACCATCGCGCAATTATACCATGGCTCAGATGAAGGAGTTCTTCCAAGATATTGACTACATGACGGGCTGGGAAATGCGTAAGGATACGATGCGCTACACACAAAACTTTAGTCCACCAGATGTGGAGTTGCATTGCCTATATGGCGACGGAGTCAGCACAGTGGAGAGGTAATATTCATATCATAATTGAAGCATTAGTTGAAGCTCAATCTCATATTTATTCTCTTTAGTTTGATATACAAAAAGGACAACATAAATGGAGAAACACCAAAGCTTAAAATGGGCTATGGCGATGGTACCGTTAATCAACGTTCGCTGCGCGCCTGCCAGAGTTGGGAGGGCTACACATCTTCCCATATATCAACGCTAGCTCTGCAGGGTGTCGATCACATGGGCATCCTGGTCCATCCAGATGTCCTTCAATATATACGCACTGTTATGCAACAACCATAAACTACTTCAAATTAGACAATTAATATCTGTAATTTTATTAAGTTAAGTGTGCCCAAAAGTGATCAAATGTTAAATGTTAATTGGTAATTTTATTAATTTAAGCTCTATGAATATTGGCTTAAATTTGCCGCTTTAAATCATGTTCAAATAATAAAGTGTTTAAGTAGCCAACGATATTTTATTTACTGCCGTCACTAACGCATTTTGTTTACTTAACTATCGATATATCGATAACACAGCTGAATCTCATACAATTACGATTACTTGCATAAAATTCTTGTCACTTTATTGTATACTCTTATTTTAAACTATTTATTATTACTCACAAAAATGCCACACGGACACTCGCACGATCATGGCCACGGCTGCAGCCACGAAGCAACCGATATCGACAATGCACTGGAAATGGGCATCGAATACAGTTTGTATACAAAAATTGACATCGAGAATACGGAATGTTTGAACGAGGAAACCGATGGCAGTGGCAAGACCGTCTTCAAACCCTATGAAAAACGTTTGGATACCAGCAAGGTAGGCGTGCATGTGGCAATTTGTTTAAAAATGATAACATTTGTAATTGCAGTATGTGGAAAGCGATGCAGATGAGGAGCTTCTGTTCAATGTACCCTTTACCGGCAACATTAAGCTAAAGGGCATCATCATCCGCGGCTCCAATGATAACACACATCCCAATAGGCTTAAGCTGTGCGTAAATATTTGGTTATTACAATAGTCGTGATTTATTAATTAATGAATATTTGATCAACAGCTTTAAGAATCGTCCAAAGATGTCATTTGATGATGCAAGTGGCAGGGCGGATCAGGAGTTTGAATTGACACGTGATTGTCGAGGAGAAGTTGAGTACTCACCCAAGTAGGTGAACATGAATGCTATGCATATTATTTATAATTTAGATAATATAATATAAGCTATAAAGTACAGTATTAACAAAATTGTAAATTATTAAATTTAAATTACTAAGATTATGTTTAAAGTATGTTCTATAGATTATCCTACATTTGCAATAATTAACATTTTCTCTTCTACAGAGTGGTGACATTTTCCTCCGTGCATCATTTGTCACTGTATTTCCCAAGCAACTTTGGTGATGAAACTACGCGCATTTACTATATAGGTAAGTGAATCAAATGATATATAAACCATATATAAACTCTGTTAACTGCCTTCCTCTACAGGTCTGCGTGGTGAGTTTACGGAGGCCCACTTCCATGGCGTAACCATTTGCAACTATGAGTCACGAGCCAATGCCGCCGATCATAAGGAAAAAACGTTCAATAGTGTGGGTCGAGCCATACAATAAAAGCTCTAAAATTCAAGGGAGAGAGAGGAAGGGAAAGATATAATCATTAAATATGTAAAATACTTACAACGCTGTAAATTAAACTTGTACAGATTATAGAAATGGAAATGTTTCTTTAATTTATTCTTTATTGTTTATCTTATTGATTTATGCTTATAAGATGAGATATCGAATCACGTGTGTCAATGTCAATGCATAACGCTTTTTATTACTCAATAGTGTTTTTTTTTTCATAATCATTTCTTCAGTTTTTATTGTTTTCCATTTTTTCTCTTTTCATTCATGTATTTTTAATAAATTGTTTATATGTATTTTACAAAGCGTTTACTTAAATGTATTTAATTTTACATTTATTACCGAATAATTTGTTATTTATTGCACTAGTTTTTCATTTTTTTTGTTTTTTTTTTTTTTGTATTTTAATATTTTTTTCTTTATCTGCTCATTTATTGTAGTTGACATTTTCTTCGTTAAAGTATGCGTTTGTTTGTTGTTTTGTTTTGATATCTAATACATAGATAAATATACATACACCATGTGTTCCATTTGGGTAAAAACTTTCGATTTGCATGTTTTATATTTCGTCCTCTTCTTTTTTTTGTTTGAAACACATTGTGCATATACAAATGCAATAGGAGAAAACTAAACTGTATTCAAATGAATGCTTGAAATTCTTTTTCATTTTGGTTTTTATTCTTTTATTTTTATTTTTTTAGGTAAAATTAGTTAATATATATTTACAAATTGTATGCGCATACAAAAAAAAAAACGCGTTTATAGGCTGAAAAATATGTAGGGTGTATTTGTCGGTATGTGTGTGTGTGTGTGTGTGTGATATATAATTAACAGTTAGTAGTTAGTGAGTGTGTGTTTAGGTCTGGGATTGGGTTGTTGGCGTAAAGCAAAGTTCGGTGATAAATTTGTGCGATTGTTTAGCTAGATATACATACATACATGTTCATATATTTAGTTGAGGATTTGTTTATATATATAAATATGTATATATATTTGATTTATGTATATATATGTGTGTATCTTTGTATGTGTGTGTGATTTTGAGTGGAATTAAAAAAAAAAATGTTTTCTCTTAGTATTTGAATTTTATTTATTTATTTATTTTTGTTAAACAAAATTTGTGCTCTCGTTCCATAGTTGCAGTTAGGGTTTATATATGTATATATATATATAATTACATGCGTACATTATATATATATATATATATAAATATTTGTCGACTGTTAGTACGATTTTTGCCACAAATCAATATTGTTCTTTTTCTTTTTTTGTTTTGTTTTGTTTGTTAAAAAATACATTACGTTACTTTTTAGCTGATACCCCAAAATATCGTCGGTTTTTCTTTTCAAAGAGTTTTACGTTTAGTATAAAAAATCATTATATCGAAAGTATAAAAATCGTATTAAGCCTTTCATTTTTTTTTTATTTTATGTATATTTTTGTTTGTTTTATTATTATTGAATTTTTGTTTTAGTTTTTTGTTTTTTTTTTTTTTTTTCTTTTAGCAAAAGCGGGTGTATCTTCATCAAGCAGGTATTTCGAATGTTACTTGGCAGGATTATTATTTTTTTTTTTACATTTTTTTTTCTTTTTTTAAATATATATTTTTAAATAGTTTTATAAAAGCTTTGTGTTGTTGTTGTTTTTATGTGAATGTTGTGTTGTGATGTTGCAGGCCTGTTTTAGTTTTTTTTATTTTTATTTATATATATTTGTTGTTTTTTCTCGATTTTTTATTGTTGTTTTTGAAAAGTAGTTGCACTTTTATAGTTAATATGTGTGTGAGCGTGTGTATGTGTGTGTATGTATGTATGTGTGTGTTATTATTATTATTATATAAATTTATTTATGCTTATAGAACTCACATTAGGCGACATTGACTTAGCTGACTAATTGTTAATTATTTAATTGGGTTTTCAATACAAGTTTTGTATCTACAATGGAATTTATCAATGATAATGGTATCAAAATCTGATTTAATTAAATTATTTAAAGCTTTGTGTTTGTGAATGTTGAGAAACCAAATGATAAACATTCTAATATTGCCTTAGTGGAAATTCATTATTGAACATTTCAATAAAAATGAAAAAAGTTAATGAAAGTAAACAGAACTCAAGGTGTTTGTATTAAAAATCTATTTACAATTGAATATTTCGCTACTTATGCACATAGATTTACTATTCAATTTGATAAATATTATTTAGTTATATTTCTTTTAACTACACGTTCCTACAAAATGCTCGCTAAATTTTATTTTTTATTTTTATTTGTATTTTATATTTTTATTTGCTTACATTTCAGATTTATCAATGTCGTTAATACAATTGAATTGCCATGAATATTGCTAGATATATAGCCCCGCTCTAGAGTCATGAAAAATATGATTGCAATTTTTTTTTGTTTTCTCGAAAAATTCCCAAAAACACAAATCAAAAGATCTGTGGAAACTGTCACAGCTCTGTTTGGGGCTAGACATGTGCTTCGGCTTGCCGAGTCTACAGCTTAGAGTTTAACAAATTTTCATCAATTTATTATTTCATTTCATATTTTAACTAGCATTCTTTTTTTTTATTTTATTATGCACTAAATTTTGCGTTGCGCTACATTATTTTATAAGAATTTTTTTTAAATCATTTATATAAATTTGTTTGTTTGTTTATTTAAATATCTACGGCTAAGTTATGTATTTCTTTTAGTTTACTTTTATTTTTATTTATTTCTTTATTTTTTTTCTTGTGGCTTTAATTTATTCAAATCATCATCACATATCAAAAAGTTTACAAAAATTTTTACCTTAACATTTCTTTAGCTACATTTTGCATGTCTTTTTTATGTTGTTTATTTATTATGTTTTTCGTGCGCTTCAGAATAAAACATACAACAATAGATATTATATTTAGTTTTATTTTTTGTTTGCTAACTTTTACCCACTTAACAATTGTTCTCAGTTATATATTTGCTTTTTTTTTTTTGCTTGTTTTTATTTTTATTTAACAAATTTCACATTCAACAAACTTGTGAAGTTTTCGTTAATCATTTGAACCAAATCTTATTCCATTCGTTTTTTCATTGTTGACTTATTTTAGGTTTTTAGTTTGTTTTCTTCTATTAGTGTACGTGTGGGCATGTAAAAGGCATTTGTTTGGTTTCTTTTTGTGTATTTTTTTGTATCATTAAAAATGTTTTTGTTTGTTTCTTTTTTTTTATTATTTTTTATCTTGGAAGAACTGAGCTGAAAAACCTGAAATTACTTTCACTATTTGCTAGCATTCCAATTAGGTCAGCATATGATATGCCCAATTTAAAATTTAAGGCTCTATATATTGTTGTTAATCGGCAGAAATAATACACATTCGAGTTGTAAATGATTAAATAAAAAGTTAAGTTTTCAATATTTTATTGTTTCCAACTAAAGCGCGTGTATTTGTTTGTTAAGCTTAGTGATATTATGTCTATGTATTAGTTATTAATTAATGGAATAGTTTAGCTTACATTGATCTCTTTTTATTTTCCTTTCAACCAAATTGACCAAATTCTACACATAATTTGTTTTTGTTTTTTTATCATCAGAGTTTTAAAAACTAATATTGCTTTCCATTGGGTTCACAATTGATGAGAGAGATATAGAGAATAGAGAGAGAGAAAGGGGGAATAGGAAAATGAAAATAAAACTATAAAGCAGTTGCTGCCTGTCCTCGAACAATTCCAGTTGATTTTCTTCTCCTTGTTATTCTTTAAGTTGCTTACAAATTATATCAACAAATACAACAAATTGATCATAAAAACGAAATTTCAACAGGTTTCGATGCCACACATTTCGCTATAATATTTATAGCATACTTTGCTGTGCCATAAAGTATGCAATGTCATTTTGTCTTTAGCGAAATTGCGTTGAAACATAATTGTTTAATATTCTATAGTGTTAATTGTTGTAACAATTGCATTTGTTGCTAATTTGTTGCCTTGTTTTATGAATAAAATCAATGCCTAACTTTAGACTAGGAAACGCACAGTTGATGCTGAAAATTTTGCAGAATTTTACTGAATTTATTTATTTCATTTAAAATGAGTTTTAGAAATATTTTGTAAAATTTCCCAGAAACATTTTCTGCTCAATTTTTAAAAATATGCTTCAACAACTTTTATTCTTGCGTCTTTTTGAACAATTTAAACAAATTTTAAATACATTTCAGCCTGTGCGTTTCTTTCGTTCAGTTTATATAATTATTTAGCGTTTTTCATTATTATTATTATTTATTAAACAACTTACTATACAAGCTCTCACAATTCTCAACTTCATTTCGCTGGCTACAAATTTCTGTGTTATTTTGCGCATTATGTTAACAATGTTTTGGTTTTGCTTTAAATTTTATTTAGTATTTTATTGGATTGAAACAATTCAATTACAATTTAATTATGATGACATGCTTGAAGTTTGCTTTTCATTTCATTATTTATACAACATTTTCAAATGAGTTGATTCTTTTCTTTTCAATAAATTTATATTTAGTTTTAAGTCTATCAAAATGTTTATATATCTTCTTTTTCTTTTTTGAGTGTATTGCAAAAATGTGCGAATGTTTGGTTGTGTGTGTGTGGGTGTGTGTATACAAAATTGTACATGATTTTGTTTTAAACTTTCCTATTTTTTTTTTTTAATGAATGTAGGCGAAGTTTTGTGTTTTGACTGTCTTCGAAATGGAATCGTTTGTTGATATCGCAAATGAAACAGCGCAGCTGACGTTTAGTTAGTGTCGCTTCTTGTCTATTGGTAATAAATTCATTTACTGTCAGACAGCATGGCCGTTCTTCTCTGGATTAGCACGCTTGGCGGCAGCTGCCGCGCCCATACGCCTTGCCCGCCAACGATCGATGGGCGTGTAGCAGCATATGAAAAAGGGCGGCACATGCGGCGAATTGCCAGAACTGGAGCTGGAGCTGCCGCTCTGGCTGAGCTGCGACTCGACTGTCAGCTCCGTCTGGACGCCGCTGCTGGTCATGCGCACCTCTGCCTGATAGGGCGGCGGCGATGCATCATGATAGTCCAGCATGGGTGCCGCCTTACATATCACGCTCGGCGGCTCCAGTTCGTGCAGCTCAAAGCTGTCCGATCGTGTGCTCGTCGGCGTTGTGGTCGAGGGCCGGAACTCGTGCGAGCTGCTCTCGACCATGGCAGTGCGATAGGTAGCGGCAAAATAGTTTGTCTCTAGATAATGACACGATTCGAACAAATAATCATCGAATTGCAAGCGTGCCGTACTATCGCCAGCATGCCCCATAAAGCTGCCCTTGTGCGACTGTGTCGATGGCGAGCCCAAGGCGATGGGCAACATGGAACGGGACATGGGCATCAGCTCCAATGAGCTCGAACAGCCAGCAGTTGCAGGCGCAGGCGTAGGCGCAGCTGCAGTTGCAGTGGATCTGCTTGTGCGTTGTTCTTGCTGCTGCTGGTGTTGGTGTTGCTGCTGTTGCTGCTGCTGCTGTTGCTGTCGCTGCTGTCTTTGCTTCATATCAACAATTTCTATTTCTTCTATATCACTAAAACTATTTAACTGTTTCAACAAATAATGCACATCATTTCGCTTCGTATAATCAGCGGCGTCGTGTTGCTGCTGTTGCAGCAATTGTTGCTGTTGTTGTTCTAACATTGCCGTCGTCTTAGTTTTTATTGTGTCTAGTGCTTGCAATGTTAATGGAGTGCTAACGACGGCAATGCCACGACTTGTGCTACGTGGGAGGTTGTCGATTTGTCGTAACTCGTGTTGCTGCTGCTGCTGTTGTTGCTGCTGGTGTTGCTGCTGCTGTTGCAGCTCTGGATAGGCCAGCGCCAGGCGTTGTTGCAACGTTGCGCTGCTGAACGCTGATGAGGCCCGATGTGGTTCCAGTTTAGCAGACTCGAGTATACGATTGAATTTAGCTAATGCGCTAGATGCTGTTGATGAGCTGGTTGTTGTTTCTGTTTCTGTTGTTGTTGTTGTTGTTGTTGTTGCTGCGGTGATCTTATGTCTTAGTTGTTGTTGTTTGGTTTGAGGCACTGTTGTGACGGTTTGTATATTATCACCAACACGGCGATGCCCACTGCCCTGAGCATCGACGACATCCGCAACGTTGTCAACAATGACAACGCGTCGATCATCCATGGATGCAGTCTTATTGTCATCCACATCATCATCTTGACCATTGCCATCATCGTCGTCGTCACAGACATCCTCATCAACATCATCAATATCAACGCCATCCTGCAGCGTTTCATTCACATTTAAATTCAAATTCAAATGTAAACGCTGCCGCAACAGCAAACGTTGCGTCTTTGTATCAATTGGCACGGTGCCGGGTGGCGCCGGTGCCGCAACGGATGCAGTTGCTCCAAATAAACCATGTCCGGCGGCTATTACGGCCGCCGCTCGCTGCTGTGCTGTGGCCCTAGCTAAATTCTTTTGTAAAATCAACTTCCTCGACGAAATGATGTCATTATTGTCGCTCCCCCGCGATTACCGGCTGTCGCGGGTGGAGCGAGGCCGCCCCTAACTGGACGTACTGGCGATGGGCGAGACGGGTGACAGCGGACTGCGTACAGTCTGTTCGCGCGGACAGCCAGTGAGCGTGATTACCAGCTTACGGCTGCCGGCCTGATCGCGATGTTCGCACAGCCAAACGCCCTGCCAGGTGCCCAGCGAGAGTTTGCCATCGGTAATGGGGATTGTCAGTGAGCTGCCCAGAAAGCAGGCCTTCACGTGTGCGGGCTGTAAAGCAGAGATCAAATAGAATAATTTACAAATTCCCATTTATATACATATAATATATATTTCATTAGCTACCATATCGTCGGGTCCTTCGCACGAATGCCTGTAGGGCAAACCTTCGGGAACTATTTTATTCAACATCATTTCCATATCGTCTCTGTGAATGGCAATATATTTAGTCTATATTTATCTAATAAATTTATTTAGCTCATGACTCACCTGACGTCTGGATCCCAACTCTCGTTTAACGCTAAACTCGCCGAGGTGTGAAGTACTGCAAGAAACACGAAAACAAAGAGAAATAATTGCAAATGAGACAAAGTGAATGCGGCGTCAATTAATTTGCTGTTTAACTTTGAATGCTCTGGCCAATAACTGGCATTTTAATAGCTAACGGTTATTAGACCATTACGTTGGCGTGCCACGCCCCCTCATACACACACCCAATGAATTTCCAATTGAGTTGTAAAGCTAATTAACCAAAATGTTTAACACGAATCCTAATCTCAGCAAGAGAGCTCCAAAGTCTGTGGTAAATTATTAATGAGCTTAAGACATGCCGCGAAAGCTATTTTCAATCAATTTTAATTACAAATTCCACAAAATTATATGACAAGGCAATTGTTATGGTTGTTAAGCCGGGGGTAGCTTATCATTAAAAAAAAAAATAAGAGAAATAAAAGAAAATCTTTGGCAATTCAGTTGACTTTCATTTAGCTGCATGACGAAGAACGAGATGCAGATGCAGCCTCAAATAAATATGAGCAACGAAAGCTCACTAAACATAAACTAAGCTCAGTATTATTAATTTTTTTTTTATAAATTAAAAATTAAAAAATTTAAAAAATTATTTATTTATTATATTTGTTTATTATATTTGTATTTCATTTTATTTTTGTATACATTTGAATAAATTTAGTATAAATTAAATACTTATAAATTTTGTATTTAGTATTTAATTGGTTCGATTTAAATAAAGAATTTTTGTTGTTTACACATATATATATTTTTTGATTGTTTGAGAAAATCATTTAATAAAAATATAAATTTTTTTTAAATATATTTTTAGTGTGGTCATTTAATGTAAGATTTAATTATAATATATTTGCATATATTCATTTTTATTTATTTAATTTATATGTTATTTCTAAGTTACCTACAAACATTTATTCATTAAAAAATGTGTATGTAAAAAATAATTATTTATTTATATAGTTTATATATTATTCAGATTTATCATGTTTTCTTTTTTCGTTGTTAATCTAATGTCCATTAAAATACAAGTACCTAAGCAAAGCCAAACGGTAAGATTATCATAGACAAAAATAGTTGAAATTTGCTAAGAAAACAAATGCCTCTCACATTACAGCTAACAATGGCTCTGGCGTCATTTTCAGCTCTTGCTGAAAGAAAAGTCTTTTAAGTGTTTGATATAGAATATTATGAATGTGCGTGCTGTTGAAATATAGAATTAATTTCTTAGAACTTTCATAGAGAGAAATGTTAAGAATTTCTCTTTAATCTAGTCACGATGTTAGATAAACACTTGAACATTGTTGAAGCCTAACAGATTATACAAACAATATACTAACTGTTAAACAATTATGTTACTTATTACATATATACTTATATTATATTATATAATTGAGAGGCAATAGAAAAATCTGATAACTGAGGTTAATCTGCTTTTGATTAACCTGAACAGAGCAGGACGATCCAGAGGCTATTTATTTTTGGACTTCATTTATATTCATCAAATAAATATTGAGATAGTAAATACCATTGCCCTAAATTCTTCGCATTCATATATGCATATCTAAACAATTTACTATCTATTACCCTTTTATAAATTTGCCAAAATTAACTTGGAAATTCGCTTCAAGCTCCACTTGGCCCAGAGTTCACTAAAATTTAAACAAAAATACTTTGACATTTCACACAGACACACGTAGTCCACCCCATAGTTTACAGTTAGTTGTGTTGTGCTAAACATGACCAATTCATGTCTTGTTTGACTTTGAGGCATTTCGACAAAAATTTCATAGCCTAGTTTTTGTGACTTGCATGAAGATGGGCAAATTGGCTAAATGCCAGCAAAAAGAGAGACCGACAAGCATTGAAATTGAATACTAGTACTTAAAATCGTTTAGTGTTAATAATAAATAGAGCCATAGACCGGCCGTAACACTTAAATTTGCACACTAATTGCATATTCATGAATAAAAGAGTAGAGTCAACAAATGAGTGGAACGCTGCGCAAATTATTTTATTATCAAATCCCACAGATGTCATTTCAAGCCCCCAAACGATATATGTGCGTAAGTGACACTATTTGAGTGTATGTGTGTGTGTATGAGAGTGTGTGTATGCTGTGTGTTTGTTTGTGTTTATCAAAGTTAAGGTTTCAAGTTCTGCTGGGGGTTTCTTGCTAAATAATTTCCAAAAAAACGATTATGTCATGTCGGACATGTGTAAATGGACAACTGAAATTTGAATGTGAGACAGACAAACCCAAGCAAACACAAGTCGGAAGTGTTGTAGGCATGAGTTAAAGACTAGTTGTTACTCTGCATAAGATTTAAACTATTCTTAGGTACATATTAAATATAAATATAAGTAAGGAATAAGGGAAACATTAACAATATTATTAAATATACATACATGAAAATGCAAAATCATGACTTTAATCTCTGCCAAATCGTTTTACATTTAGCTTTAGCTGAGATAAAATCGATATTTATCGATTACAACAAAGCGGACTATATAGATTGATGTATGGTAAATGACAACTTAATGATTCATTTTATAAATTTCTCTTTAATAATGTGCATAATTGGCATACGAAAAACGAAGTCAAATCAAAATCAATATTTATCGATATAAAGAAAACATTGACTTTATGATCTCGGCAGTTGCCTGACATTGCGTGTAACATACAAAGCTGCAACCGCCTATTCACTTTCAATTTGTATATACGGCATACCCGACAAAATGAAGCGACAAATCGAGAGGCGAGATTGAATCAGTTCCACAGAGGAGAGAATGTGCTGGGCAGGAGGTTGTAAATAAACAAGCCCCAGGCACAATCTCAAATGGACAAGCGGACAATACAAATGAAAATGAACTCAAAACTGACAGCCAAAGGCAGCAGCCCCTATACAAATTTGCAAATTGATTTCAGTCAAGAGCTGAACGAGAAGGTGCCAGCAGCGGCAGCGGGTCATAGGCCAATTGTGGCAGGAGGCGGGCAGCGACCGCAATTAGTTGACACTCGGTAATATTGCGGACGGGGACTGAAGGGGTGCGTAGCGACTGACTGCAGTTCCGGCAGGCTTTTAAATACATACATATGTATATGTAAGTGTGCCAACTATAAATATGTTAATGCGCTAACATAATTGTGCGTATAGCAACGGCTTTCGAGTGGCCAAAAAGGTGGAATACCCAGCTAACGCACATTCAACCCCTGCTTCCCCTACTCTCTTCCTCTTTCACTTAACTGACACTATTTTCATGCTGCAAGCGCCACAACAAACGACGATAAAAGGAAAGAGGTTTGAGGGCTTGGAACAGCAGCAAGCGGCTTTAATATGATTTAGCCATGGTAGAGCCGCAGCAGTAGCAGCAGCAGCAGCAGCAACAGCAGGAATGCGGGCAGTGCAGGCAGGAAGGTTGCGGGGGGTTTGGGGTAAGCGACATTTGTACGCGTCGTAGCATAGCCCTTGTTTGCCAATGGGCAGATGTGCTAAAGGCGCTCAGGAAACACATGCAAACGCGTAACGGAGGCAACAGCTTATAGAGCGCCACGTTTTATTACACTGACAGAAAAAATGGGGCGAGAAATTGCAGGAATCAAATATGCAATAAATAAAAAATATAAACTATATCATGAATTGTATGAAATATATTGTATATTCTTTATGTAGCTTGGTTTACTTCCAAATAGATTTTAGTTAAATGAATTGTGATTATATTAAATTGTCATTAAAGGTAGTAGAAAACTTTAATAGACTAAACAAAATTTTAATAAAAAAAAAAAATACTTTTACTTAAATTTATAATCTGATATTTTCTACTTGTAATTTCTATTCTTTTAGTATACTGTTGCAGCATAAACATGTTATGGTCGACCACCCTGGACGCATTCAAGTGCACAGTGGGACAGCTTTGAGAAGCATTTACGACTGTCCTCAGTATTAAAACATCGAGCATGGCAATAGATTAAAGTTACTTTGTAGAAATGCTAAATAAAAGCATCGCTTCTCCGGAGTAACTATCATCGCAACATTGAACATTGCATCCCAAATGTGTGGTCCTAAAATCCGTTCAAAGTATCTCCCATTAGTTGTATACAATTTGATAGAGATATTTACAGCATAACACACTGTATTCCATCAATATGATGTGAATCTAAATCAAGAGCATCTCAGTTTAGATTATAATAAAATACGATATTATACATTTTATATACTAAACAAAATTTATTTCATAAATTTAATATTCTCTGCAATCGTCACAGTTCCTATTATAAGATTTATTTTGTATCTTTTATATTTTTTGTTTTATATATTGTTTTACCAATCTCTTAACATGCTCCTTTACGAGCTTAGCAGTTCATCTGTATGATCCACTAACTATAATTCACTCAATAATTCCCTAAGTAAGTTTTGCTTTTATCAATCATTACAACATTTCTACTCTAGTCTAACAGTTTCACAGTTTATCATCTATAGAACTAGCTTCTGTTCAACTAGCTTCTGTTCTACTTTAATCTAACAACTTCATCTATCATCATATTTTGCTTACAGTGTAGCACATTGAGTGGCAGATGGCGTTTTGTTGACTGCAGGGAAAGCACAGGGTGTTACAAGTGTGTGTGCGCACACAGAAGGTATACATGTGTGTGTGTGTGTGAGTAGGAGTTGGATGTGAAATTTCGAGTGGCTGTTGTTGTTGTTATTATTGTTGTTGCTGTTGTTGTTGGCTTCTCACATTTAGCGGCGCGTTTAGGCACTACAAAAGTTGCTAATGTTTTTAAAAGAGCCCTTTTTTATTATACAAAGTCAAACATTTTGACAGCATAAGCAAGCACAAGGCACACACACACATATACATACATAAAACCGCAATACACACACACACATACATATATATATTTAAATATGTGTATATATATGTGTAGAGGAAAAAGCGTCTGCGGCTGCTGCAAATGTTGAACAATGGAACTGCGGCTCGCTTATGTTTCTCATTCATTCATATATGCATGTGCATACATAAGTAGCAATTGTACCTCTGTGCGTGTGTGTATGTGTGTGTTTAGTATGTGTGTGAATGTGTGTGCATATTACATGATATAACGCAACACGAAACGCTTAAATTCATCAACCTTATTACACAGCGCGTTGGCTTCATTTTGTGGTCAAGAGCTGAAGCAGAAGTAGCCGAAAAAAAAAGAAAGAAAATGTTTATAGCATGCTTACAGGCGCAGCCAAAGCAATTGTGGTAGGAGTTGCACGGCGAGGGGTAGGGGTAGCTGAAACGGGTCGAGAAGTAACAGCAAGGGCAAAAGTAGCACGAGACGCCAGGTGCAAGCGCACCTGCTAACCGCTCATTAAAACAAAAGGATGGAATTATTATTGTCATATGACTGAAGATTTAATACACTTGCTTAGGAGATTCCATGAGAGATTGACAATGAAGCGAGTGTACTTAAAGCATTGGATTGCATTTCTAGTTTAAGGCTTCTACTAATATGTTTAAACATTCTACTGATATGTCTTCCTATTCCCTCGTTTCTAGTGCAAACTTATTTAAATAAAATATGAGCTTTCGTCGAAGGGAAAAACTTGTGGGCTGAAATCTATTTAATTTTGTAAAATATAAAAAAAGAATTTAAAAAAATAATAATAAAATAATAATGAATAAATATAATAAATAAAAATAAAAATTATAAAAGAATTTCCTTTAATTAATTCGATTTAAATACTAGAAACATAATGAAGCCCTTAATATCCGAATTTAGTTATTTAGTTTGCAGATTAAATTTTGGCAAATTTATATTCAACTGATTTAAATATATATATATATATATATATATATATATATATATATATATATATATATATCAAGATACCTCATTTTAGTTAGAATATCTTGAAGCTGAATGTTTTCATTATAATAGAGTTCAATGTTTTATAACAAAAAATTTTAACATATTTTAATATAGAAACTTCAATATATTCATATATTTAAAATTTTTCTTATTAAAGATGCAAAACTTTCTAATTCTAATTTTAGTTAATTTAATAGGAGATTAAAATATGCAAACAAGAATTTTTTAAATTTAATAATTTCATTTTATAACACTTGAGAGTTTTTTGTTTTATAAAACAAGTTGAAATATTTTTATTTATTTATATTTTATTCTTTTCATTGCAGCTCTATAAGACAGCTTACTATGATGACAAGATATTAACTTCTTGCAGTTTTAACCATATACTGCTTTAATAAATTATTTAAATAAACTTTAAACATAATCCTTAGAAAGTTTTCTATACATATTAACTCTGCTCAGCTGAAGAGATTATAAATATATTTTAAGCAACTCTAATGCCCCAATAATCCAAGCACATTGCGCGACATAATTACAATGCCTGCAGTGAGAGTATAACAAATGAACCAACTGCTAACCCACACACACATTGACACACACACATTGACACACACACACAGACATCCTCGTAGCTAGTCACATGGAACTAGTTCAAGTTGTTCATGGCAAACAAACGTAAAATGTTTGGTTTGTTGTCCGTGTCGCCCTGTTCCTATTGTTGTTTTTATTGTAGCCTTTGACTCTGTGCTCTTTTTTTTTTTTTTTTGCATAAATAATATTGATTTATTGGCTGGCGCAGCATTTGTGGCTCATAAGCGAAACAATTTTTAATGCTAGAGGCGCCGCCTCGTCCATGGAGTCGCACCGTAGACTCCGCAGGGGAAGGCGGGCCAAAGGGGATTACCTGAACCTTGGGGCAACCTATGGAAGCGAAAATATATGACACACACACACACATACACACACACACACATGGCACACATTTCGATGCCATGGCATCGTTTGCCTCACTTCGATTCGAATGTCCTTGTTGCGGGCCATGTGAAGTTTTATACGGCAGCCAGGCATGGGAGAGTCACGTTCTTGCAGGTGCCTGTCAAAGTTCATGTTAGTTAACTGCTAGTTGTGACAAACAGATGTCACTTAGCTGACGAAAGACTTAATGAAATTCCAAGAAATTGCGAATTTTTAAATTTGTCTGTCAAATGCAACAAACAAACAGATAAACAGACAGTTGACATAAGATGTCTAAATATGTTTAAGAGTAATATATAAGTATACATGAAATTGAGGTTATGTTATGTAGGTTCAAATGATATTTAGCTAAGGAAATTATAGAAGATACAGCGAAGCTGCAAACTGGAATTTTGTTCACAATGAAGCTATACAGAAATAGGAAGTTGAGGTTAAAGTAGCAGTTAAGCTTATTGAAATACAAAATAGTCTTTCTGACTAATTTGATTACAAGAAAACTATTTTAGCAACAGTATAGAGTTTAAAAGGAACTTTGAAAATTTTATATATTTTTTATGTCGTGTAATATAATGAAGATTCCCAATTTTAGTTGGAATATTTTGAAGCAGAGATTTCATAGTATAGGAGCTCAATGTTTACAATAAACGTATAGAGTATTATTTAATAGTTTATCTATGATCAAAAACTTATACCAAATATGATAAGGAAACTCAATATTCATATTTATATGTCAGACATGAGAATTTACAGTAAAAAGATTTTCCGAAAATCTCTTATATAAAGTATAATAATCAAAATGTCAGCTCTGTGCAGTGCTCAGGATATCTCCAAGTCGGAAACCCCAGATTAGAAAACTTAAAAGTAGCTCGCACTGCTTATTGATTATTAAATTAAATATAAAGAAAGAACTATAAAAACTAAGACTAAAAACTAAGACCTAGAAAAATTGTAGTACAAAAACTACGATATTACTTAATAAATTGGCATCAAAGCAACTATTTTATAAGTAGCTCGCAGCGGTATTTAAGTTGGCTAAAGTAAAACGAAAACAAAACGATTTACTTTGTGCTGCTTTCATATTTCTATTGTTTTTCGCTACGTTTCGCTGTCACGAATAAAGGGGAGACAACAAACACACATACACACCAGCTCCTCCCCCGCCCCCTCACACACACACACACACACAATAAATGTTTAAGCGTCGCAATGTTACTTTCATAGCCTCCCCCATACTACATCCCATATCAGACCCACTTTCGGTTTCAGTTGATTTATTTGGTGTTACTCCTCTTTCGACTACGCACAGGACATTGGGGAGTCCTTTTTTGTCGTCGTCGTCGTCGTTGTTAGCGTTGAAAAATATGTTCGGGTTATAAATTGAAGTTGAGCCATTTATATGATCTTGCGATTATGCAGCAAATTGCTAGAGAGCCAATGAATTCGCTCCCTCAGGCAATGCAAGTTGTTGGTAAAAACAATCGAGTTTCATGTTAGGGCGAAACCGAGTCTATTTAGGTTGAGTTATGTATCATTGGAAAGCGACTCGCAACTCTATTAGATACTACGAGTTAAAGCTTTTATTATATTATATTTATTTTTAAATTTGAATCCTAAACAAATCATCCTAAGCATGTTTTTATTTTATTCAATTTTTTATTTATCTACAATTTTCATGAACACCAGCTGTATATATTTTAATAATAATAATTTTACTATTTTTTTTATAATAATAAATAATTAAATCAAAACTTGCATTCATTTACTACAAAGTTTAACATCTAAGGCCTTTATACATTGCACATATTCTAAATCAAAAATATTTGGCATTCCGGCTATATCAACTTTACTGTTGCCTCTATTTTATATCTATATGGAATTCGAGCACTTTTTCTAAGGAAACTCTAACTGACAATCTACCGGAAACATTTCATATAAGAGCATTAAACATTTCAAAGGGAAAAAACATTTCATTTTTATAGCGCAGCTTGAATCAAAGAACCTTTTTGTTCATTTTATTTATTTTTTCCTGTTCACTTTTTTGTTAAATTGTTGTTGTTATAAATTATTTGAATTGTGTATGTTTTTTTCTTCTTTCTATTAAATAAGTTACCATTAAAATTGGCCTCTATCTCTAGCTATCTCTTTCGCACAGTTATTGTCTTCTTCGTTTTGCCTTTGGTGGCTCTATTGAAACAATGACAGCGTATTGAGGTCAATAGTAAAAGACAACAAGAAAAACATATGGCAAGGTTGCTTTGAAATAATTTTTTGAAATTAACTTTTTTCTGTGCCATTTTGTAAAAGGGTCGCCGGTGGGGCGGGGTGGGGTGGACTGGGCAGGCAGGCAGGTGCAAAAGGATGGGGCAGAGGTTGCCATTTGATTTGTGATGGCGCTGCAAAATTTTGCCTAGCAGTGACAAAAGGAAGAGAGAAGCAGGTGCACGTGCAGGTGCAGCTATTGCTGCCGTTCGAGAGGGACCTGGCACACACACACACACAGACACACGGACATTCACATATTTAAGTAAAGTGAGTCTAATTAGGAAGTCCTTTTAAGAAAATCAATAAACATGTCTTGACCTCAATTAGATTCCGCTTACCACAGTTCATAATACACACGTAGCCAAAACGGATCCCCAGACAACGAGAAATACAAATACTTAACCACACACACACACAGACATACACATACATACACGCCTAGCATAGAGATTCATTTTAGCGTGCTGGAGCTAAGCTGGAATGGGGCAAGGAGCAGCAGGAGGGGCATAATAAACACACGTGCTTTTCATTTGGCCAAGAGCGAAAGAATAACAGAAAAAATGCCTCGGGCTAGGGAATGTTTGAATGCTCTAAGAGACTATAGCATACATATATTATTATATAGATATATTGCATGTATTGTAATTTTTTACCTATGACAATAATGACAGAAAAAAAAAAAAACAATTATTCGAACGATTAAATCTAAAGGTAGCATAGGGACACGCATTAATGTGAAGACAAGTTTGCATGGAATATTCAAGACAGATATATGAACATGGTCTTGTGGCTTGATACCGATCAGGTGGATAAATATATACACTAGCTTGTTACTGTAGTTGTACTAATAAACGAATAAGTAAATATAGAAGTTGGAAAGTAGTATATATAGTAGTAGTTGAAGGAATTAGTGAGATAGGAGTAGTAGTGGATAGTAGTAGAGTAGGCTATAGTAGTTGTATTAGTTGTAGTTGTAGTATATAGTAATACTAGGTTATAGAAAATGTTAGATAGTAGTGTAGTAGTAGCTAGTGATAGCAGAAGATAGGAGTACTATTAGAAAGTAATACTAGTAATAGTAGTAGTGGTTAGTAGTAGTAGTAGTAGATAATAATAGTAGTAGTAGTTAGTAGTAGTAGTAGTAGATAGTAATAGTAGTAGTTGTTAGTAGTAGTTGTTAGTAGTAGTAGTAGATAGTAGTTGAAGATAGTAATAGTAGTAGTAGATAATAGGTAATAGGTTAATAGTAATAGGTGATAGTAGTAGATAGTAACAGTAATAGGTTAGTAGTAGTAGATTAGTAGTAGTAGATTAGTAGTAGTAGATAGCTATATTAGTAGGTTAGTAGTAGATAGTAACAGTAATAGGTTAGTCGTAGTAGATGCTATATTAGTAGGTTAGTAGTAGATAGTAACAGTAATAGGTTAGTCGTAGTAGATTAGTAGTAGTAGATTATTATTAGTAGTGGTTAGTAGTTGCAGTAGTAGGGATGTAGATGTATTACTCATAAATAGTAAAAATAGTTGAGGTAGTACTTAACTAGTACCTTAACTAGATTGTAGTATATATTAATAGTAGTAAACAGTAAATTATTAAAAATAGTAGATAGTAGAGTACCAGAACTCATATAGCATTAGTAGTAAGAGTCGTAGTACTAATTGTATTTGCACTAGCTGATTTAATAGTAGTACAAAATATCTTCTACACAGATTGATTAACAAAAGCATAATACCCGCCGCTAGAGCATTGGGAGAAAGAGACGGCCATAATAGAGACTCGACTGGGGTAAGACGATTTGTGCACTGTAGAAATACAGGCGCAGGCAGAGAGAGAGACGGGGGGATTATGGGCAGTCCCTCGTGGGGAATGAGGCTGATGGGCAGAAGAAGTTTGCCTCGAGCATTCACACGCCATAGCCACAGAGCCATGACATGAAGACATGAGAAACGACGCTGACGACGCTGACGACGATGACGACGACGACGACTACGATTGCTTTTCACTTTGAGGCTCCATCTAAGCGGCCCAAAACTAAGCCCCAATTCCCCCTCCGGCTACCCCTTGCACCCTGCACCTCCTGCTGGCTGCTCCAACTGGCATTTTATGATACGATTTTATTTATTTGCCCATGTCTGAAACGAAACTCAGCTCTCAGCACTGAGAACGCGCGTCCTGCCATTGTAATGCAAACTGTCAACAAGACCACAAATGCTCGAGGCTCACGTATTTGTTGTTCTTATTGTTGTTGCTGATGCTGTTGTGGCTGTTGTTGTTGTTGTTGTTGTTGTCGCATTGGATGCTGTCAGAAGTCGTTGGGCCACAAGAATTTGGATGGGGAAAATAGTGCAGAGTGCAGCTAAGCTAAGCTGAGCTAAGCTGCCATTGCAATCCAACTATGGTTGCAGTATTTTAGCAGTCTATACATGAGCAGCGAATGATATATGGTAAATAATTTACCATATAAGATCAAAATGCATGTTAATATGACATATGATGTCTGGCATGTTTGAGTAATGTCAGCAAATGGATAACAAGAAATATTGTTGATGCTTTGATTTACAACTTGAGTCCCCAAGCATCGAATACTTCTATGAAGTAAATCAGAAATTTTAGATATATGTTCGTGTAGCTGGGCAATTTCATTTTTTTGAAAATATAAATTGTAAATGTTTTAAATTACTGTTAGATTAAATTATCAACATTTACACGACTTTAGCTATAACATTTCATTATATGCAGTTGCTTTAGCTTAACTTGGCTTTCAAACTATCCCCTGCTATAATCATGCATCACAAAAAATCAAATTGTCATTGGACTTGAATTTCGAGTGGTCAATGAGAATGTGGACAATTCATTTACTTTGTATGTGTCGATTGAATTGCAGCAATAGACACGACAATTTGTGCCAAATTAAATCGATGTCAACGTAGTTTTTCGCCACTCAACAAAGCCGATGATGACTAAGGGGTCACGGGACCGGAGAGGAATCTATACGCTTTGTCACTTAACCCAGTTTACTTCCTTTACCCAAAATGAACTATCCTTATGCTCACAATATATCCATTTATACATACACACATATGTATGTGTGTGTAGAAGTCTCTGTTGAAATGTAACTTTTAACTTTTAGCTACATTTTCATATATATATTCGTACTTTGTGCTTTGCAAGTTTTACACTTTGTTGTTTGCTCAGCTGAACTTTGGAGCCAAAAGGCGCTTAGTTTGATATTCTATTTCTAATCTCGGCTGTCCCATGAAATTGTTTTGTTGAAAAGTAGATGCAGCTTTGATTTTGTCATCGAATAGATCTAATTCGTTTGCAGTACCAGTAAGTAATATGTTCATGCTAACGTTTAACTTTTAGTCTTATGTTTTTGACAAGTAGCAATTAGTTTTTAACTTTTAAATTCTTAGAGGTATTTTTAACAAATCTCTTTTAGCGTATGAAACTTTTTCATAGTATGAAATTTTTTTATTATAAAATTGAAAATAATAGTAGGTACTTTACCGCCAAATACTCGCTAGGGTATGGTTTTGGTTTATTTGTTTTATTTTTATTTAATTTACTTATTTTTTTATTTTTTTTTTATTTTTTCTAGCATGTACTTTTTAGCAATTATGTCTTAAATGTTCTTTCGATATTATCATGTATCTTTTAGCTTGTGGCTTATACTTTTTAGCAAGGAAACTATAAAATAAACATTACTAAGCACCTTTGCTCAAATGCTATTTAGCGTGTAGCTTCTTGGCATATACGTTTTTGTTTATACTTTTTAACAAGTATATTTGAAATATTACCTGCTTTAACATGTACCTTTTGGCAAATATTTTTGAGATTTTACGTTCTACAGTATGGCCTGCACCTTTTACAGTGTAAGTACCAAGTACTTTTATATAGTATTAAATTTGAGATGTATTTTATAAATACAAAACCTTTTTCGAGTACATTTTAATGAATATCAATTGTTTTTTAAATAAATACAATATTTATTTTTAATGATCTGATTTGATTTGTTTTTAATCTTTTGATGGTACTCCTTGGAATGTACTCTATAGAGATCTGTATCGTTTCTCTTAATATCTATCTTTAGATATTTGTAGTATAAATACTTTCCGTCGACTGCTCAATTTTCGATTCGATTTATCATGTACCTAATACTAATAATGAACCTCTTATTAGAGAGCTATTATTTTCACTATTTGTCATTAAAACATCCTATAAAATCTCAAGAGCTGTAGTCCTAATTAATAATGCGTTAACTATTTGTTTAGGTACAATTTATCACCTATTATAATTATATTAATAATACCCATATCTAAATAATTCTTTTCGTTTACAGATCATCTCTACTTACTTTGCATGTGACATAATCCCACAGAGAATTGCATCAGCTCTGGCATTTGTCTAAGTATCTCTTCGGTGACCAAATGGACGCCGCGATGCTGCGGCCTTAGATTGATTTTGCGCTGAAACCAGGCGGAACCGAATTGCAGGCCAGCCGCATTGCCATCGGCAACGCCAGCGCCGGTGCCGGCAATGCCGCTGCGTCCGCCTCGATGATTGGCCGATGCCATGGTGCTGTTGGAGGAGCTGCTGCGTATGTTGCTATTGCGGCTGACGCTTTGCTTAATGTTGGCTGTGCCACCGCCACCTCCAGCAACTCCAACGCCGACGCCACCACCACCTCCACCACCACCACCGCCACCAGCGACGCCGGCGCAGCCAGCTCCACCGCTGCCGCTGGTCGCTTTCGTGTTGCCGGCGTTTGGATTACTGCTGCTACTGCGACGCCGATGGCCGCTGCGTCCGCCGCTGCGTGTTGTTGTTGCTGATGCTGAGCCCGCTGCTGCTGCTGCTCCTGGCGGTGGACTCTGCGTGGACACTTGACGCTGTGTTTTTACCTTGGACGCGGCGGCGGCGGCGGCGGCGGCAGCAGCGGCTGAAGTCGTGGGTTTTGCTGACGACGACGTTGTGACGACTCTTTGGCTCGGGACTCCAGTCAAGTCGAGGACGAGAGCGACGACGACGACTGCAGCTCCTCACGCACACACACTCGAGCACCTACACACACTGGCACATACACACGCACACACCCTCGACAAAAGGGTGTTTTCTTTTCTTTATTTAATATTAATTTTTTTCTCTTCACTTTGAGCACTTTTTCTATCAACTTTTTCTTTGGTGGCAAATTAATTGAATTTTTCTTGTATTTATTTAAACTTAGCCACTTGATCCCTTGGCAGATACTGCAACGAAAAGAATAAAAGGTATAACAAAATTATTTATTTGACATTAACTTTTTAAATATTTATATTTAATTCTTAATTTATTTGAACTTTTTTAGTATTTCGTATTTTTGTAGACTTTCAAAACTAAATCTATTTATTTAAATATTTCTTATTAATTTGTGTCTTAAGTTAGCTTGACACAAAAAAAAAATTGACATTTCTTATTGCTTCTCGAACTGCAACTAAATCTAACATTTTAATTATTTGGTGTCTCAAGTCGGCTCGACACAAAGCTAAAACCATAAAAGGCCCTTTCTTGATTGGCAAGAGTAGTGTTTATTTTACCTTTGGCTACATCAAATAAATCACATTTATTGTTTGTTTCTCTTACACCCAACAGGAAAGTCGCCCACAATCAACAAGTTTTAATTGCGTCCAGTAAATAACAACAACAACATGCTCTCAACCACATTTACTGTTTATGGTTATGGTTATCAGCAGCAGCAGCAGCAGCTGGCGTTGACCTTGCCAATCGATTGAGTAAAGGGCCAATAATGGGAACTAGACACCACATTAGCTAAATCTATGAAAATGGCGAGAAAAACAAATTCCTAAAGAGAGTGAGTGAAAAGAGCAAAGAGCGTAAAACAACTGGTCGGTATGCAAATCTTCCAATTAGAACTGCAAGAGATAGCAAACGGAAGAATTTAAAAAGTAAATAGCTATCGATATTATTTTAATATATCGACATAGCACAAAGAGGATCAATTTTATGTTTTTAAGGAAGCTTGGTTTTATTTAATTTATCTTAATGCCAAGATATTGACTCGTGTCTCTTTATTATATATTATATATAATATAAAACTCTTTGTTGTTTACATATTCTTAGAGTCCTTGCATACACAATACAAAAGCCCAAATGAGTTTTCAACTTCGACTCTATTTAAAATCTGGTCACTCTAAGCCGAAAGGAGTTCAAGCAACACACAATCACAGACACATACACATATACATATGTGTATGTCACAATAGACATGTCACAATAGACAATTGTACAAGAAAAGGAAAAAGCAAAGCTAAAAGTAAAAAAAAGTGGAGTAAATTTGTTGCGGCACAATTGGGCACGTGTCGCAGCAACTGCAGCTCGAAGAAGTCGACAGGTGGAGCAGGGGCAAAAGAAAGGGCAGGGCTAGAGCACAAATCGGAGCACGACTTAAGGTGGGAAACACACACACACTTATACAGACAAGCTCAAACAGCTGCATGCAGAAGTGTGTAGGCACAAGAAATCAACGAAAAATGGTGTTCAAGTATCGCAGTTCACAAGTTGAGTGCACTCACACACACAAACGCACGTACGCACACACACACACACATGCATTGACGTGCCTAAAGAGACGAGAGAGAGGCAAAAGCAATCGAAATGCATTTGAATTGAGCAGCGAGCGTTGATTGCAGTACATATGTATACACATGTGTGTGTACGTACGTGTTTCTATATGTATGGGTGTATGCAAAGTGCTCCATAATGCAAAAAAAAGGTATTAAAAAAGGCTCAACCAACAAAAATTTTATATAAAAAGGGCAGAGCACTTGCCGCACAAAACGATTTACACGACACTAAAGCTAAAAACGGAATAAAAAGGAATTGAGGAGGTGAGAGAGCGACGTCATGGATGAGAGTAGCAACAGCAGAAACAGAAGCAGTAGCAGCGGCAGCAGCAGCAGCTACAACAATAACAACCGCGTTAAGGCCGCGGCAGGTACTTTTTTATGGTGCTACTGTTCAAATTTGCATATGCTTTAAATATTTAATGTAATACAAAAAGAGGAGACAAGTATCCAAGCTAAAGGCAGCTGGGCAACAGCAACGGTAACGCACAATGTGCCAATTGGGCAGCTCCTGTACAATCCAATTGGAATACTCAATGGCAGGCAGGAAAGTGGTCAAAAAACACAAGAAAAATAAAATTAAGAATAAAGAATAAAGAAACGCAAGGCATGTACAAATATGCAGCAAAATGTTCGCGCATTTGGCAAAAAATCAATTTTCCGTGTGATTGCCAAATGCAATTGCCGCAAGAATGAGGCGCAACAACACACAGGCACACACATACTAATACACACATGGGAACACACATGACAAAAAAAAGGAGTGAAGAAAAGTAAGTAAAACGAATTGAAGAAAAACTTCTTGGGGTGTCCCTGGACAGACACGACACGAGTCAATTGCAGCCCTTAGAAAACTGGATTACAGCTGTTTAGCACGCCTTACGCAGTGTTTTGTTGCCTGTTTTGCTTTTTTGGCTTTGCCATAAGTTTTACTGCTAATTATTGACATAACAAATGCGGCCCCAACTAGAACTGATGACGGCAACAACGGCAGATCCAATCAGAACCAACACTCTCTCACACACACACAGGCACAAGCGTACGCTGGAGTGAAAGAGAGACGAAAAGGCACACGCGAAATTGCTTAAATTAAACTTGACGAAATAAAAGGGCGCACATAAAGTCAGGCGAATGAAACTAGCAGTATATAATATTCAACATTTACGTCCTTTCTCGCTGTGTTGTTTTGTGCAAACGAAATAAAATGAATGAAAATGTGAGCCTACCGCACGCTTAGTATTCGTATTCGTATTGACACGCAGAAACACACACATACAAAAATCACGTAAGCATCAAATTTAAATGCACTTAATTACATTTAATTCGTGTTTGCTTTTGTTTTTTATATGAAGAGGGCGGCGAGGGGCGGCCAACCAGGTAAAGTGCCGCTGTAACACAAACCGTACGTACGTGCGCGTCCGTCTGACAGTCCAATTGGATGCGCTCTCTCTGCTGCTGCTTCTTCTACTACTTGTTTTTAGTTATGCGTGTGCGCCAAGTTTCGCGTGCCAATAGTTTTTGCACGTGCAGCGATACTATCGATATGTTTCTTTTGAGCTCGTCGACATTATCTAAAAGCAATAATTTGAAATCAAACGATAGCACAATAGCGCTTATGTATGTGTGTTAAAAGCGAAGCCAAGCGCAGAAAGCCTATATTTCAAATGCGTTTCGATCGATAAATATCACGCAATTATCGATACACCGGCGCAACTGTGCAATCTCTAGTGATGAGCGGTTAAAACAAAGAATGCATTTGAAATTTTAGTTCGCTAATTGCTGTGGGTTTTTATAAACAAAAAATGAAAAGAAAAAGCGGTGCTTACTTTGCTGTTGTTTATTTGGTTGGTGTATAATTATTATTAGTTATTTTAATTAAATTCACTGCGTGGGTGGGCGAGTTGTGTGCTGATAAAAGTGCTGTTGCTGCTGACGGCGCATTGGCAATGCGCACTTTCTGTGATTTATATTGTTACCGATATCGAGATCTGTGTGCATTTTGTTTAGTTGCAAAAATTGCTTCATTCGCCAACAACAATAACAACAGGACAACAGCAACAACAACCAGCAGCAAAGAACTTCGGCTACATTTGTGCGTAATGTGCGTTGGTGTTAGTAGGTCGTATAACTGGATTCGGCGGCGGCTAAATATAACGGTTGTCGTCGTTTTCGTTACGTTAGCTGTTGTTGTTGTTGGTGTTGTTGTTGTGTTTCGGTTACACTCGTTACTCGTTTTCTCTTCTCTTATGCTCTTCTATTTTTTTTCTTTTTCGTTTTTTTTTATTTTATATGGCCAATTCACAAAATGTACATTTTTTACACCTTTCACACACACCCACGCATTTTACACTCACACATTGAAGGCGCGCGCGCGTTGCCTTCGCGTCGTCCTTTTTTCTGCTCTTTTTTTCGCACACACTCCCACACCTATGCGAAATTGTTGAGGTCGGGTGTTGTTGTTGCTGGCTCTATATATATATATATTTATATATATATATATATATATATATATATATATATATATATATATATATATATTATATTATTTTATATACATATGCTTGCTTATATGTACACATATGCTTTATTTACACAATTTAGCTGAAAACTGTTTTCTTTGATTTTTCGCTCTGGCTTGGCCCACATGGCCAACGGTAAAACTTTTTCCACTATCTGTATGTGTGTGTGTGTGGCCTCTGAGATTTGCTGGTATTGCCTATACATATGTATATATGTATATGTATATATTGCTTTGTGCCAGGCAATAGCGTTTATTTTTTTCTTCCTTGTTTCGTTTTTCAATAAAACTCCATGGCCCTATTATGTACTCAACACACACACATGCTCACTTACTCACACTCACGCACGCACACGCACAGGCACACACACGCCCGTTACGAATACGTACAAAGGAACGACGACTACCGCAATTGCAGCTGCTGCTAATTTTGTTTTTTTTTTTCTTCGGCTTAAATGTTCCGTATTAAATACAGCTATTTGCTACTTCTTTCGCTTGTGATTTTATAAATTGTATGTTACTCTTATTTGAATTCTTATTGGTCTGCGACGAGCCCAGCGTGTGTGCCACCGAACGAGAGCCTCAACTGAAACTGAGCAGCGCTGTGGCAAGGATAAGCATATATTTTTGTTGAATGAGTGCCTCAATGAAAGCTGCCATGTGTGTGCCATCGCCAATATATGAATGTGTGTGTCAGTGTGCGTGCATTGCAACTCGTTCGTTTTTAACGGTAACACTACTCTGTGCACAGGCGCATAATTGGGCGAGTCTGTCAGCGTATTCATTGTGAATGCTGTGGCGTTGCCACCTTGACTTTAACGTAACGAAACGTAACGTTATGAGTTTAAAGCGTGTTACGTTAACGTTTATCTATTTACAGTTTGTACATTGAGCTTTCTTCTTTCGTTTATTTTTTAGGTCATTGGGGCAGGGTACAGTGGAGCAAATGTGGAAAAAGTACTGAAATACATGTATATACATGTAAATAAATCTAAAATAATTGTAAAGAATCAGCGCATAGCAATTAATATTATTAAATAAATGCTGCGCTTTATTTATTTTAAATTTAATTATTTTAGAAAAATGTTATATGTTTTTGTTTTTATTTAAAATTCTTTAAATTTTAGCACTTGGAATTTTATTAATAAAAGTACATACAGATTTGCATATATATCTTTCTATTTACTTTTTAACAGCTCCTAGCTTAATCTGCTTTTATGTTCGTTATTAATAAAGGTCATCTATAAATTCAATATGTGTAATTGCAATCACATAATGTTTAACGCCCGCGACAAACACGCAACGAGCGTTAGACTGAGAGCGTGAGAAGGAGAGAGAGAGAAAGTAAATGCCACAGTCATTAGGCTGACACCCAAGCGGTCCCCTTCGCCTCCTCGAATCATCTTCCTGCTCCCATTGTCGTTTTCATAGCTGGCAAAAAGTCAACAAATTAAATATCTAACAAACTAGTTTGGGGGCGAGTCCTGCGAGTCCTGGTAGCTTAGCTACTAGCTAGCTGCTCGACTGGGTGCGCCCAGCATGTGGCTTCCTCTTGTAACTAACCATATGCATGTTGTCTCCTATTGGGGTTATGGTCGCTACTTATAAAGTCTTTCCATCTCGCTTTCTCTCTCTATTGCTATCTAGTAGTAGTAGTATGCAAAATTACTTTGTCGTGCTGTGGTGGCACGCGGCTAACGGTATGCTTTAGTTTTAACAACCACACCCAGTTCTGGCAAGGCGTCCGTTGTCCTTTTCACAATGGATAACATTGTTCAAGAAATATCTAGCAGTACTATGGGGCATGAATTAGCAATGCATTTAATGGGGTATATGGACCTGGAGTGTGGTCTAAGCGTAAGCTTTTTATTTATGTGAGCTAGTCATACTTTTTTTTTATAGAAATATTGCAAATTTAATCTTGAAAGTAACTTTATTAATTTTTATTTATTTTTTTAAATTTAAATTTTTTAATAGAGAGAAAATTTTCAGATAGAATATGCAAAATAGGAAACATGAAATATAATCTGGAATATTTTACAAATAAAATAGAATAGGATATCTAGAAACCTTTCTACTTCCCTCATCTTTGCTTGTTTTTTTTTTCTACACTCCTAACCTATACATACATTCTGCACAGGGTGGGTCGCGATTAGTCCTAGCCCAGAGGTTCGCTCATTTGTTTGCATACTTTTAGCACCCAGTTTAGTCCAAGAAATTATTGAGTGTGGCTAAATGAAATGAACAGTTCGAATTGGCCAGGCCAAGCAGCCAGACGTGAAATTGCGGCTACTCCAGTAATAGGAAAAATAAATAAATAGACATCGAAAATGGACGATGATACGGATATATTTGATATAGATCCGAAGGAAGCGTGGCTGGAAAAAATTACCATTGGCGGCTTTCGACGATGGCACATCATAGCCGCTGTGCTAGGCATACTAATGAGTATCAGTGAGTGTTTCTCTGTCGAGTGTCCACTTATATATGCCAGTCTGTGCTAAACTACAGGGTATCTTTGCAGTGATCATGGTCTGTTGCTGCATTCGATTTCGCATACCGCGCACCAAACAGGAAATCGAAGCCGATTATCAACGTAAACAAATTACCAAAAAGTTTCGCGAGAAATTGCAACAAATTAAAAACTCCGAAATGGATGACATGGATCTGCAGAAAGGTAAGATAGTGTATACTTTTATATGTGGAGTCTCCCAAAAACAACGATTTTTGTGTATTATTTGCCCCAGTTATTACTCCATTGTCACCCAAATGCGTATGCCAAGCCCTTTTTTCATTTTTTTTCAAGTAGTTTTTTCTAGTTTTCTTTTTTGTGTTTCGTAGACTTACGCATGTTTGTGTGTGGTTGTGTGTATATATATGTATATATTCCGTACAATATGATAAACGATGCCTTAAGCCTATCTGAGCCTACATAGTGCACGCTAGTTTCAGTTATATATACAGCGAAAGCTCTCTGGAATTGATGTTAAAAGGCAACAAATAATTTTAAATTATTGTATTATTTTTATATGAAAAAAAAAAAAAAATAATAATGTTTAAAGGTTTCTAGAAAGTATAAGAAAAATGTATTCACATATAATAATTATATTCACATATAATATATAGTAAATTAAAAAAAAATATATTTTTAGATTTTAAAATAATTTTCAGTAACATTTAGAAATTAAGAATAATTTTCTTCTATTTGAAAACATATATTATCGTAGAAGCCCTTAGTAGCTTGAACTGTAATCTTAAGCAATTGAAGTATTTATTCATAGAGCTATCGCTGTCTTCTTGAATATAAACTTTATAAATAACACTCACTTCTGTCACTTTTCTATCACACAGCACTTGCTTATATCAAATTGGAACAATATGATGATCCCTAGGCCTCTCTCTCTCTCTCTCTCTGTAAATTTCTCATATGCAAAACTTCACCAAAAGCACATGACAAACTATTGGAATACATTTATAATGCAATAATAATTATTATAACAAAGCCACTGCCAATGTAAGTAGCTCCATCTGCATAAATATTAGGCAATTATAATTATAGACATATATATAATTTGAATATATTCATGCTCCATCTGTTCACTCTCTATTGCAGTCTGTGCGCGTATTCAGAGTGACTATCTGAACCTGCAGGCCAGTGTGGAGAGCATGAATGAGAAGCAGAATGTTAAATTTAAGATCTGATTTGTTATACTAAACTGTTATACTCATCTATATACATATATATATTATTATAAACATTATAATTATAATAAAACTAGTTCAGAATTTTGATTTGTTCATTTTATTGCATTTCGTTTTTATCGTTTTTAATTGAAATAAGATATTTCTGTTTTTTTTTTTTTCAAATTGGATTTATTAATGTATCAAAGTTTTTAGATTTAGTATTTTTGTTCATCTTTTTTTTTTTTTTGTTAATTCTCTACATATACAGGCTAGTGGGGTTGTCTGATTTTGGGCAGCATTACAATTGCGACATTAACAGATGGATTTTTGCTTGTGTTTGCGACTTGACTTTTTCACTTAGATTTATTAGGCAATTAGTTATATAAAAATGTTTCTGTTTGACAATTCTTTAGTACGCTGACTTTTGGCGACGACTCTAACAAATTAACTCACGCTTGATTCTGTTCCTCTTACTGACTCGACAAATACACACACAAATTAAATTATTTAACGCATAACTATTATTATATTATTTTTGTTTTATTGTTCATTAACTTGCTCCGGCTTAGAGTTAGCTCTTTTGGAATACTTTCTCTTAATTTCAGTTTACTGTTTACTGTTTGGGTTTATTTTCACCATTTAGTTTTGGAAACATTTGCTTTCATTTGCCAAAATTCTGCTGTTTATCTCAATTCTTTTTGTTTGTTTAATACACTTTCTTTTTTATTTTTATATTTATATATAAAAACAACTAATTATACTGAGCGCATCATTCTTTGCGTATGAATGTTCTCCCCCTATAAATAAAAGAGTATTATTAATATTGTAATAAAGTATTCCTCTTTAACTGTTATATAGCTTACGTTATAGTCTTCTTTTCCGTAGTCTTGGATTCGGGCCTTGCACGGTTTAGCACCTTGAGGAAGTCTGAGGTTTTTGCGCGCATGCGCGAATGAATATACGCCTTTGAACACTGTTATAAAATGCGAATATATTAATATTTATACTATAAATAAATCTCCGTTGTGATACTAACCTTAATGTGATAATGCAAATAGTCTCGAAACATGTGTATTAAATTGATAGTATTATCCCGGGTCTCCTTGTTGGTATGTCGAGGGAAGAGCACTGCAAAAATTAATAAAAAATAATGTATTACTAATTGAAGTTTGATTAAGTTAAACACAGAATTTGGTTATAAAATACATTGACTCAAATGTGAATGACTCGAGCAACTGACTAAGGAAAATGCATTAAACAGACTGCCTTTCGTATAGAGTATATGACACAAAATAAAGGTGTCACTTTAATTAAATGAAATATAACAAATTAAACTAACTGTACACGAGCACAAGTCATCTGTTCTAATATGAATAATTAAACAGGATGCCGTTCGTCTTTGCGTTTATTTGGGAGTATTTGAGACACAGATCGAGAGGAGATCCCAGAATATGCCACTTTGACTCCACAGAGTATAACAGATTAGATAAGCTGTACACGAACACAAGTCATCTGTTTTAATATGATTAATTAAACAGGATGCCGTTCGCCTTTAGGTTTATTTTGGAGTATTTGAGACACAGATTGAGAAGAGATCCCAGAATATGCCACTTTGACTCCACAGAGTATAACAGATTAGATAAGCTGTACACGAACACAAGTCATCTGTTTTAATATGATTAATTAAACAGGATGCCGTTCGTCTTTGCGTTTATTTGGGAGTATTTGAGACACAGATCGAGAGCAGATCCCAAAATATGCCACTTTGACTCCACAGAGTATAACAGATTAGATCAGCTGTACACGAACACAAGTCATCTGTTTTAATATGATTAATTAAACAGGATGCCGTTCGCCTTTAGGTTTATTTGGGAGTATTTGAGACACAGATCGAGAGGAGATCCCAAAATATGCCACTTTGACTCCACAGAGTATAACAGATTAGATAAGCTGTACACGAACACAAGTCATCTGTTTTAATATGATTAATTAAACAGGATGCCGTTCGCCTTTAGGTTTATTTGGGAGTATTTGAGACACAGATCGAGAGGAGATCCCAGAATATGCCACTTTGACTCCACGAGTTTTTATAATGTAATGTAATAGGTAAACTGTCTAAGGATTGCCGTTGGAAGTACTTAATACGCAAATTAAGATAAAGTCCGTGAATATGCAACTGTATAACAGATTGGAGCAACTGTATACGAACACAAGTCATCTGTGGTAATATGATAAATTAAACAGGATGCCGTTCGTCTAAAAATTAATTTTGGAGCGTTTGAGACACAAATCACAAATTAAATTCCAAAATATGCCACTTTGACTCCATGGGGAGTAGATCCAAACTGCAGTATGTGGTGGAGTTACGTACCGAATGTAACATATCCAATATTATCGCCTACTCGGGCATCGCTATTAGCCAATTCCAATGGCGGTTCGCGATGCGAGAAGAGCACTTGTGGCGCTGTATGGGATGCACGTCGTCCTTCCCTCAATTCCTGCATAAATACCTTGCCAATGATGACATCATCCTCGTCCCTGAAAATGGTGCTGAACACTACGGTGACACGATCAGGCTTTGCCTCTACATAACTATCGATAAAGGTGAAATTAGCTAACGTATAGTCTTCAGTTTCTTTATATGTGTGCAGCTTACAGTGTCTCATCGTTGCGATAGTTAATGACTGCTCGCTTTTGGGTCTCTTCGCCCTGTTCCTGAAAGTCGAAGTATTTCTCGAACACGGAGGCAAAACAATTACGTTTTAGCAGTCCAATTCTTTTTGCAATCTGCTCCCAATCCTCGGGTATATCCTCAAGATTAATAAGTACAGAAACATTGTAACCTGCAAGCAAAGACACGAGACTTTAATTCGATTCACATTATTATTGTATCATATATTAGTCGTACCCTTTTCCGTCTCAGTTAAAAGACTTCCATATTCCCGCTTCAGTAACTCATCGGCTCCATGCTCCTGCAGCTGTTTGTAGAACTTAAGCGAAATGCTTATCTATTCAATTTGTAAAATATGTTTTCGTTAATCAATGGTAAAATAATTAATAAAAATAAACAATTGTAATTCAATTGCAGACTCACCCGCACTTTTGTTTTATCACCATTCACATTGGAAATATGATACAGAACACTGTCGAAATCCGCTATTAATATATCTATCGATTCTGGTTTGAGTCTGCAAAGAAAAATTATAACAGTATTATAATAAAATATTAATAAACAATTCCATTCATTCAATATCTTATCGCAAGCTTGCCTAGCTGATGATAATAGTATACAAAACAAAAATATTGTATGATTGATTAAAGTTCTTAAATTGGTTTATTGTGATAGAAACTCGAGTTGATGCCAGCGAAGGAGAATCACATATTTCAATACATTCAAAGATAGACGAAATAAAATCAAAGGATTTGCATCTTTTCAGAGTATAACATATTTGATTAGTTATACACGAACACAAGTCATCTGTTTTAATATGATTAATTAAACAGGATGCCGTTCGTCTTTAGGTTTATTTGGGAGTATTTGAGACACAGATCGAGAGGAGATCCCAGAATATGCCACTTTGACTACACAGAGTATAACAGATTAGATCAGCTGTACACGAACACAAGTCATCTGTTTTAATATGATTAATTAAACAGGATGCCGTTCGTCTTTAGGTTTATTTGGGAGTATTTGAGACACAGATCGAGAGGAGGTCCCAGAATATGCCACTTTGACTCCACAGAGTATAACAGATTAGATCAGCTGTACACGAACACAAGTCATCTGTTGCAATATGATTGATTAAACAGGATGCCGTTCGTCTTTAGGTTTATTTGGGAGTATTTGAGACACAGATCGAGAGGAGATCCCAGAATATGCCACTTTGACTCCACAGAGTATAACAGATTAGATAAGCTGTACACGAACACAAGTCATCTGTTTTAATATGATTAATTAAACAGGATGCCGTTCGTCTTTAGGTTTATTTGGGAGTATTTGAGACACAGATCGAGAGGAGATCCCAGAATATGCCACTTTGACTCCACAGAGTATAACAGATTAGATCAGCTGTACACGAACACAAGTCATCTGTTGCAATATGATTGATTAAACAGGATGCCGTTCGTCTTTAGGTTTATTTGGGAGTATTTGAGACACAGATCGAGAGGAGATCCCAGAATATGCCACTTTGACTCCACAGAGTATAACAGATTAGATAAGCTGTACACGAACACAAGTCATCTGTTTTAATATGATTAATTAAACAGGATGCCGTTCGTCTTTAGGTTTATTTGGGAGTATTTGAGACACAGATCGAGAGGAGATCCCAGAATATGCCACTTTGACTCCACAGAGTATAACAGATTAGATAAGCTGTACACGAACACAAGTCATCTGTTGCAATATGATTAATTAAACAGGATGCCGTTCGTCTTTAGGTTTATTTGGGAGTATTTGAGACACAAATTGGGATGGAGTCCCAGAATATGCCACTTTGACTCCACAGATTATAACAGATCAGATCAGCTGTACACGAACACAAGTCATCTGTTGCAATATGATTGATTAAACAGGATGCCGTTCGTCTTTAGGTTTATTTGGGAGTATTTGAGACACAGATCGAGAGGAGATCCCAGAATATGCCACTTTGACTCCACAGAGTATAACAGATTAGATAAGCTGTACACGAACACAAGTCATCTGTTTTAATATGATTAATTAAACAGGATGCCGTTCGTCTTTAGGTTTATTTGGGAGTATTTGAGACACAGATCGAGAGGAGGTCCCAGAATATGCCACTTTGACTCCACAGAGTATAACAGATTAGATCAGCTGTACACGAACACAAGTCATCTGTTGCAATATGATTGATTAAACAGGATGCCGTTCGTCTTTAGGTTTATTTGGGAGTATTTGAGACACAGATCGAGAGGAGATCCCAGAATATGCCACTTTGACTCCACAGAGTATAACAGATAAGATAAGCTGTACACGAACACAAGTCATCTGTTCTAATATGATTAATTAAACAGGATGCCGTTCGTCTTTAGGTTTATTTGGGAGTATTTGAGATACAAATTGGGATGGAGTCCCAGAATATGCCACTTTGACTCCAACGAGTATAACAGTTTGAGCAGCTTTGAGCATTTTGTTTTGCATTGGCAGTCGGCAGCCTTTCGGTGACGATGACTATGACTCAAATGCATTTGTTATTTGTGCTCGTGTGGGTGCGTGTGTGAGAGAGAGGTGTATAACATATATGAGAGCTGGGGATTATGCATAATGATGCGATAAACGAGCTAAAATAACTTAATAAATACTCTGTGGTTGTGCCCGGGGTGAGGGGAGTATAAATACTCACATACACACTCACAATGATTAGACTGCATGAGTGTTCGTCAAGTTTGAGCTACACCCGATTATTAAGGCTCTCCAATCAGAGTGTGTTTGAGTGTGTGTGTGTGGGTAAAATATGCTGATAATCGGAACGAAAATTGATAACGCAGGCACAACTCAAAAAAATAGATAAAAATAAAATAGAAAATGAGGGCATTTTTACAGTTAGAGCGAATGAGACATAGCGCAAAACAAGAAGAAGACGACTTACCCAGCTAGTGCATTGCGGTATTTGACCAGGAGCGTTTCCTCGATAATGCGATTATTGATTTCCAGCAATATCATCTTGATTTAATGTTTGTGTTTGTTGTTTTTTCAATATTAAATTTAATTATTAACTGTGCTTAATTAGCGAATAACCAAAAAGCGATGACAAATTTATGACGTTGCTTTTGCCGCTCCGGCTGCGAATGCGGCGCTCTTTCGTGCGGTAACTGTTTCTTTGCTGCTGCTGCCTCTGCCTCTGCCTCTGCTGCTGTTGCCGTTGTCGCAGTCGCTAGCTGCGAACGCGTTTGTTGGTGTTGGTGTGAGAGACACTGTTACTTATTATGGGGGAGATTGCTGGACTGGCTGCTCCAACTCACCAACACATAGGCATTCCTACATGCACACATATGATGAAAAAAACAACATACATACATACACGCAAGCCTTGGTATATGTATGTGTAGCGTATTTAATGAATCAACAACAAAAAATGGGCGCAGCGTTTGCTGTCGGCTTTTTTTGGCTGATCTCCGGCCGCACACACACTTGCAAATTCCAACACACACACAATCACGCTTGCTGCCTCATCAATTTTCTTTTGCACAATTGCACACACTTCAGCTACGGTGTGTGGTGACTCTTATGCTCTGCAGTTTATTGCCTGCTGCAGCTTTAATTTTCACTATTTGCAACTATTCATTTGTTATAAAATTAGCTGAAATGTGCAATACGCGTATCCATGTGGCCAGGTACTTGGCGCTTGTGTGTGGCCAGCCAAAGTGAACTGCTTAGCGATGTAAGTGTAGGTGTTTCGTGCTCGATATGTACACATTATCGATAGTATCATGCAGCCCTGGCTTAAGCAGAGTTGTAAATAGTAAATAAATAAAATCAGTTTTTTGTTTTCTTGCTCTTTGGTTAACAAAAACAAATAATGGATGACGTTGAGTTGATTAAGTTAATAGAGAAGTATCCCATACTTTATGATAAGGACAGTGCGCGCAGTGCCAAGAATGCGGCCAACAAGGACGCCGCCTGGAAAACCATTTCCCTCAAATTGGGGGCCAGCGAACGAGCCTGCATCACACGGTGGAAGAGCATACGAGATCGGTTTGGCAAAGAGTTTCGTCGGTTTCAGGAGAATCCCGAAAGTCCCACATATTGGGATATGTTTCCACGACTACTCTTTCTCAAGGATCACTACAAACATGGTTTGGTTAAGCATGAAAATTTGGATGCAATGAAATTTGAACCGCGACATCGAAAACCGCGTCGAACGCGTTTGGAGGATCAGGAGAAGAAGCAGCGAGAGGAGGATTATGTGGAGAATGCAGAGGATATTGAGCTGTGCCAGCAGCTCATCGAGCTGGTCAAATCACATCCCGTGCTCTATGACAGGCATAAAATAAGAATCTCCAAGAATTTATCGGCCAAAAATGAAGCTTGGCGAGCGATCTCCGAGAGCCTGAGTGTTTCGGGTAAGCTTAAGAGAATGTAGAGAGGAGTTATATTTATATAAGCATTCTCTTTTAGAGGAACTGTGCTATAATCGCTGGAAAAAGCTGCGCGATCGCTTTGCACGCGAATATCGTAATCATCAGATCAATCAATCAGCACCCATCACCTGGAGGTACTTCAATGATCTGCTCTTTCTGGGTCGGCACTTTCGCAAGGGCGTGCCGCTGATCATCGAGAATATTAAGAAGCGGGGGAGGCCACCTAAAGTGGTGCAAGGACAGACGGAGCAGAGGGTAACGAATCTCATTTGGGGCGCAGATTATCCTTACAGCACAGATAATGACCAGGACGAGGAGCTGGAGGAGGAGGAACTGGAGGAGGAAGACGAGCTGCAGTATGATCATCAACAGGATTTCGAGATGTTGAGCGAGGCGGAGCACAAAGCTCATATGGAATTTGTGCTGGACGAGCAGGATCTGCTGGAGCAAACTGAATCTCTGGAACCGGAGCAGCAACAGCGGCTAGAGGAAGATCAACAGCGCCTAGAGGAAGAGCATCACGTGGCGGAACAGGAAACGGCCCTGGAAACAAGTCTGACAGAGGGATCGACTGCTAATTCCTCAGCCTTGCTGCAGGAAGATACAGCCTTACCCACAGCCGAAAAGCTGATGGGCACAGTTATTTCAAACATGGAGACCGTACTGCAACAGTCCAAGGATTGCCTCCAAGCCCTGCAACAGGCAGTTAATAATACACCCGCCCAGACATCAAAGAGCCTACTCAGCAAAGTGCAAATGCTGCTCGATGGATTGGATGTGGAGCAGCGCAGGCAGGCGGAACGTAAAATTGTGCATTTTCTATGTGAATGTCAGATAAAAACGCTGGATGGACAGGAAGTTGAGGATGTGGCGCCTTGTCACATATTCAATTGATGTAACAGCATTTAAGAACTAGCGCGTGAGCAAAGAAAGTGAGCTCAGTTGTACATTAAAGTTTATTATATTTATAGCGAATATTCTGTGTTAAAACTATCTAATGGCTGCTAAATTTAAATGAATCAATTATCGATAGCAAAGCGCGCCAAGTTATCGCTTATGCATTTACATTTCGCATAAAAACAATAGATGACGCTCTAGTATCTTTTTGAATGGCGCATAACGCTCAGACACTAACCATATGGAGAATTGAATTACCTTTTAACTTTTGTTTAAAACGAAGTCTATAGCATATTATATGTATATATTTTATTTAATTTGTGAATGTTACATTAATTGATTAACATTATGTAAATGAAAATTATTAAAAAAAGTTAAATATCGATAGGAAAGTGCGCTCAACTATCGCTTGCCGAGCTGGCAAGCTAGATGGCGCCAGTGTGAATTTTTGAAAGGTACGTTACGCACAAATGCCAAAACCACAAAACAACAAAAATAGACGCCCACGCTTGGCATCATTTATTGCAATTAATAACGCACACACATGTTGGAACAACAGCAATGGCAACAATTATAAACAATTCGCGGGCATGGCATGCATTTAAATTTTGTGTTTTCTTTTTTGTGTTTTCTGTGTTTTTTTTAGTTTCGTGTAAATTCGTGGTTAAACACTTGGTCAAAATAGTTGCCATGCTCGATTCATATGGTGCAGTCCGCTTGGCCCGTTTTGTTGCTGTGCGTCAAAGAGCCGCCAAAATATAACGAATTATTAAAATAATAAACTTTGCGCACAAAGCACTTTTTAAGTGTCTGTTTAAAGGCACCGTGTTGCGCCTATTAGTGTGTGCGCGTGTATATGTGTGTACATGTGCGTGTGTGTGCGGCTTTTGTTTTAGCGCGCCATAAACTAATTTTATACAAATATACTACGGCGACGTCGGTGTCGGCAACGTTTGAAGTTATGCGGATTTGTACCGCGGGATTTGTTATGGAATGCCCGCAACGGTGATTCCTTGTAGATATGTATATACATATGTAAATACGAGTGTGTGCGCGCAGAATGTCGTGACACCTGCAGGTCTCATGGATAATGTGTTCGTTTGTTGGTTTACGGTAAATATCATAAGGCGCATTGCCATTAGCGCAGTCAACGTTGACGTCGACTGCACTTTAATAGTTTTACGAAGCACACATACGCAAAGAGAGAAGCACATATTAAACACTCTCTCTTACTCTCTTTTTTGTTGCGTTCGGTGAGTACAAGAACAGTTATTTATTAGTATGCATGTCGCTTAAAGCTCTCTACTCAACTGCAAATGCTCTTCACATTTAAAGTTCACATAACCTTTGGCATGTGGGCGTGCGTGCGTGCGTGTGCGTATGCGTATGTGTGTGAATGTGACAGATGAATCATTTGTTGCCTGTCAGTGGGCACATCATTGGATTCTACCATTCATCAATCACAGTCCGATTTAGCTGCCCTCTCTTTCGCACTTTGGTACTTTCACCGAGCGAAGCAAATGTGTCAACCCTAACCTAGCGCACATTACAGTTCTTACAATCTATTTACGTCTGTCTGTGGTGGGGCTAAGCAATTGTCTATGCACGAAATTTTGTATAATTGGCAATTGCCACGGATTTAGTCAATTGCCGCAGTGGCGACGGCGTCGAACAAAATAAATAAAAAAAAATTAATTATGCAGCAATGTGTGCCAAATTAATTGTACATAGTTTGTATGTATGCATGCAATTACAAGTATGTAGCATTGGACATATATTTATATAATATACTGTATGCATACACATAACAATACATTCAAACAGAACAAAACTCTCGACTTGCTTGCAAATTTGCCATGTCTCTGCTGCTATGCATATGTATGTATGTGAGCGAGTTTGTGTGTGTGTGTGCTGAGTGTTAACTGGTGTGTATGTGTAGGTCTTCGCATTGTTTTTGGCATATGCATCATGCATGGCTTGCATTTCAATAAATACCTTTTTATGTGTGTGTGTTTTATGGGTGTACGTAGGAAGCAAGACATGAAAACATTTGGAATTCTGAATAAGCTGCTGAAGAGGTTCAACAATAGTTTTTAATTGAGGTGATGGGGGTCAGAAAAGTAGTGAGTGATAAATGTCATGAATGATAAGGTTGTTGAGCATGTACATACATATGCATGTATGTATGTATACACATATCTAGTTTATATATGTATGTAGGTAGATGTTTAGTATGTAAAAGTCCATAGCTTCATATTGCCGGACAAAAGGAGTTGAAGATTCATACATATATATTTATATATACAAATTTAAAAAAAACGTATACAAATTATGCCCCTAGATAAAAATACTCGCTCTTTAAGTCTTCCATTCATATCGCCAAAAATACCACAATATGATAAGCATATTTACTGACATTTGTTGTTAAACAATATCGATCGCTTTCTATAAGTTTCGAATATATAACAAAGATTTCGTTTAAAAAAAGATAACCTACTGAAGAAGTTCGATTTTATAAAATTGATTATTTGTTATTTATTTTAGTCGTTTGTTATAGAAAATCCCACGCCTTTTATGACGATAATAAATGTATAAAGAAGTTTTAAAAATGTTTGATAGCATTCTCTTCTAGTATTTCTAGCGCTTTTCACATAGTATCTATCTGAATTTTTGTTGGGCAACAAACTTGTTTAGTTATGCACATGCCACGCCTACACGCCCAAATCATATTTTGAGCTGCAAGGCAAGAGCACGTGTCACGTCACGTATGGAATGCTGCCATTTACGGACTATGGACTACGGACTATGGTCTATGCGTGCTCCTCGCACACCAACCACCCAACCAACCAACGAACCAAACATCCATTGTGTAGGCTGTCTGCCAGCCTGGCTGCCACTGCAGCAACATTTTGTTTTATAGCCAAATGCCAGTTGGTTGCAAACGCCTCGCCACGTTTGAGGGCATGCTCTGCATTTTGCATGACCGCAAAAAGGGGAAAAAAAAGCAAAAGAAAACATTGAGTTTGGGTTGAAAACAATTTGCAATAAAATTGCAAGCTCAACCTCAACCTCAACCTCAAACTGAGCCGAATGACCCAAGCTCCATAAACAAAGAGCTGCGATGCGAGACGTATCTGCACCATTGTCCATTGGCATTGAGTGGCTGCCGCTGCCCAGACTCCTGCCAGCTGCAGTTGCTGATGCGAGCTTTGAACTTTGGCGCCATTTTGCTGACCGTTCAGTCAAGCGCATAAATTTTCGCTTTGTTACTTACAAAAGACGGACGGAGACTGGGCGAACGGACGGACCGACGGACGGAGTGCAGGTGGAGGTGGCTGCAAAAGTTCAGATGAAACTTGCTCACTGTGCGGGCTGGCAGCAATGACCTACAAAGCGTTTACAATTTACGACTCTATAGCGCAATGAATGAAGACAAACGACAGTCAAAAGATGTGTGTGTGTGAGAGAGAGAGGGAGATACCATTCAAGAGAGAGACAGAGAGAGAGAGAGTGAAAGCTGGCCCATATCCTGGCTGGCAGACGTCTGGCGTCCAACATATATAACATAATGCTGCCTTGTGCCAAGCTGTTTAATTGCACTTGCGTGCAACTTACTGGAAGTGCACTTGCGTCAATTAACTCAAAAGGCAAAGAGCGAGAGAGTGAGTGAGAGTGAGAGAGAGAGAGAGAGAGAGGAGAGAGAGAGAGAGAGAGAGAGAGAGAGGAGAGAGAGAGACAAGTGCTTTGGCATACTGTGCGTATGCGTAATGTGTCAAACTGATTCGTTGCTAATCATCGCCAGCATCATCAGCCGTGCGACGCGTCAACATCTGACAAGAGGCCAAGGCATTCACACGGCTTCCACACGCAACAATACAAAGCTCACATACGGGTATATTTAATGAGCGAGCATGAAGCTATAAATAAACGTAAATATAGCGTGGGTCAATCAAAGCGTTTGCCAGAAAAAAAACTTTAAATGTGAAGAAAAATTGAAAGAAAATATAAAAAAAAAAAATTATTTTTGTAAGGCCTTCTATCAAAAGCTAAAGCCAATCATGATTAATTGATGCCTATCGATTAGATATCTATATTTATGTTTTCTCGATAATTTAAAAGTTAAAGTTAGACTATATTGTTATTTGTATATTAGAACTACAGCAGAACTTTACATATGCCCAAAATATATATCAATAGCACACTTATCAATGATTAAGGATTCTTATTCTTGTTGTTAGCATAAACTTATGTTTAGTTAACAGCTTGTTGTTGTTGCTGAATTTTCAGAATTTAGATATAGCATAATTTATAATATTTGTTGAGTTATGGAAGATATCTCACTTGTGAAGACAACCATCATTGACCATAATAATCTATGTCTATTTATAGTTGTTTCGATATTGAGAAATATTTACTAGATCTATTTGCACTGCACATGTATTCGCACATCACATTTTAAGCTAGTCTAACAAAAGATATTAAATTACTTAAATGTACCTACAAGCATAGCATCAATTGCTATTATAGCCAATCTATGTTGAATGATCGATATATTTATATTGAGTTCTATGTCTTTCCTTGCCAGTTGGCAATACTTAAATTTTACCTTCATTGCAAATATTTAACCTGCTGATAAACTGGCTGATAAAATGCTGAAAAGTGTGTTTACAGCGCGAAGCAAATGGACCTTAAAAACATTTTCAATGCCTAAGCGCATAAACGACCCTCTGAAGTACACACATACATACATACTATATATATATCGTTGAATTGTTAGCCATTTGGGGTAGCTGTTCTGTGTAGCATTTATATATATGCCTGTACGAATTTTTACGATTCGCAATTACTTTGCTATTTTGGCAATATATTCAGCTCTCTCTTTTTCTCACTGTTTGTTTTTTTTTTTCTATTTATAATACTGTTTATAACAAGAGGGAGAAGTAAACGGGCATATGGGTTTTTGTTTATGTATTATATTTTTATCAAATACATTTAATTAAATTTGTATTGGATATATTATTATATACTTTGTGGATATATTATTATCGACTTAGTCAATCAAATAAAATTGCAGAACCAATTTTTAGCCATCGGCATTATTGAAAATTTGATAAAATAAAACTAAACTTAAACTGAAACTAAATTTACTTAATTTAAATATAGAGCAAGCAAATTTGAGATATAGGCATTGAAGCTAACAGCTCACTAGATATAGGTCTTTAATACTTTACTCTTTAATACAGACATATTCAGTGTATTGCCAAGTCTTAGAAACCCGTTTCACACGGAGCCTACTTGTTTTTCTGCTGCTACTGCTGCGCTGCTGCTGTTGTTCTTGTTGTTGTCGTTGTCGACGCGGCGTCTGCTTTTGTGTCTGCATTTGCGTCTGCTACACACACACACACATACACACTCACATAGCGGCAGCCCCTTTGGCCTTGCCCGCTTACCAACTCATCCGCCCGCAGCGCTGATTCAGCTAGCAGTAGAAATTCAGGAGTGTAGAAGGCATTTATGGAGACCATTATCTGCTGGCAATCGTTCCATTCGAGATGTATTCAAGCAGCGAAACAAGCACACCAAGTTTATTGGCTCTGTCAGCTGGCATAGATCATGATTAGTTATTGTTCCATTGCCCATTACTCATACGCCGCGTGGCACTTTAGGCAGGCGTGAAGCAAACAAACAACAGCAAATTAGCACACATTTGGATTTTTTTTTATTGATGCGCATATTTAATTAGAATTTTTCAGCCAAGCTTAGGCACTTGAGCACAAATTAAAAATTCCATTAATCGCAGCGTAAAAAAAATGCATGAAATCTGATTAATATTTATAAATAATTTGTTAGCCATTTGCTTTTGCAGGCACTTGAAATGTTTTTTTATATATATGTACATATATATCTTTTTAAATGTATTTTATATTGATGTCAGCTTATGTACATACATTCCCTGTTCATTATGTGTATGTATGTTTTTTTTTATTCTTGATTTTGATGGCAAATGGACAGTTGGCCATTAAATGTAGCGTATCCTTTGCCTTTACGTACGCAGTGTTATTTATACCCTGTAGCCATTAGGTGTGTGGTGGTGGGTATGTTGGAATTAAGAGGGGTATCTTTACACCATAAAGAAAACATTTTGATAGTCATAAATTTGAAGTTTGTTTTGTATTTTGTATACTTTGTATTTTTGAAAGAATTTAAATTAAAAAAAAAATATTTATCAGTTTTAACAAACTTAGAAATGACTCATGCTGCTAGAAATTTTGTAAAGTGAAGCCTAGAAATGTTTTATGTAAATATGTAAATTATATATAATCTTAGCTGTGCGAAGTACTCTTGCTTTGAAGTTTACAAAGACTATCAGAAGAATTGACTTTACTTTACAGCTTACAAAAGCTAAAGACTAAAAAAAGACTTGACTTTAAGAAAGAATAAATGTGATTGAAATGCCTTTTTTTATTCAAGTGGAAATAAATAAATATTAAAATTTAAAGCGAAATCAAATATATTAATATGTGTACTTATTTTTCATTTAATTTTAATTTATTACGTTTATTTCATAAATATATTAGAATATATTAATATTTTTATTTATTTTTTAATTAATTTTTATTTTGTACGTTCATTTCATAAGCTTTGTCTTTGTTATTTTAGAAGACATAAATATTTCATTTAATGAATTTTTAAATATTTTAAAAAATATTTTAATTATTTAAGCATTTCTAAATGTTCATTATATACTT